>JABFPN010005582.1:0-12910 GCA_022817305.1 Leptoteleia sp. ZL-2020
ACGAAAGAACATATATGTTCATATATGGATTAAGAAAAAACATATATGTTCATATATGGATTACAAAAACAATTTTTTTCTTTATCCTATATAATCCATATATGAACATATATGTTTTTTCTTAATCCATATATGAACATATATGTTTTTTTCGTAGTCCATATATGTCCATATATGACCATATATGACCATATATGACCATATATGACCATATATGACCATATATGATCATATATGTTTTTTCTTAATCCATATATGGACCATATATGTTTGATTTTTACTAGGGTACTGTTGTAAGTTGATAAAATGCATCAACAAAAATAAGTTAGCTGAGAAACAAAAGTAAAAACATGAAGTAAAAATTATCAACAGCGTCTCTTATAATTATATTTATTATAAAATTCATTTTGTTTTCATTTTCAAGTTAATAAAATATCAGTACTTATGCAATAAATTCTGTTTTATCATCGATTCACAGTTCACTAACAATTAATCAGCTGACAATTCCTGATGTTATTGCGCACACAAATACTTCTAGTGTTACTTGTAAAAGTTTTACTTGTATGTATCGAACAAGAAAATTGCAAGTTAAACTTGCAAGCATTTATCAAGAAAAATATGAGATTCATCTAGAAAAGTTAAACTTGCAAAATATTAATAAACATCTTGCGATTTAATTTAAAATAGAATTCCTGGCGTAAAAGTTGCAAGTATCTAACCATTACTAGCTAAAATCTAGCAAATTTCTATACTGAGAGAAAATTTTTGAAAAAATTGTAATTTTCCGTTGTAATTTAAGGCCATGATGGACAAGGTTGCAAAAAGTACGATTAAAAATTGTGCAATGTATTCAAACATTTGTAAAAATAAAGTGAAAAATCATAATATTTGTGTCTTTTGTGAATACATTTCATAATTTTTGATTGTAACTTATTGGCTTTATTCACTATGTCCTCAAATTACAAAAAAGATTACAATTTTTACAAAAAATTTTCTCTCGGTGTACCTGGGTAATAATTAAGCATCGCGTTTAAAACAGTCGACAACAATTTATTGGGTACAATTTATATAAATTGTTTATACTTATGGGAATCATGGTTTAAACATTCAACATAGATTTAACATAATTATTTATTTAATAGCTTGATATATGTAAAAACGTACACTTCATCAACACGACTAAAACCTATTAATAGTTACATTGCATGTGTTCCTAAATTAAGTATTACAAATGCATTGAGTTTTTCTACACCAGACAAATTTGAGGGGAATCCAATAATAAATACTTGCATATTACAACACAGATAGATAAAATAAGGTACACGTAAAAAAGTACCTGTTTTTATAGATAAATGAGTTTATCTAATTAATTTCAATTAATTTAGTAAGAATTTATTTTATTTACAGAGTTACAGTATATTTAATTTAATAACATACTTTCTTGATGGCATGTAAACAGTATGGTTGATTCAACCATATGAAACTGAAAAACGAAACGTTTTTCAAATTGAGCACATCGAAAAAACAATGTTTGTATATATTTGGAAGATCCAATGAATGAAATAAAAACAATAATGTTGTCCATTTACATCCAAAGGACACGAAAAGAGATATAAATACTAAACAAAAACAATGTTTGTTTAAGTTTTGCTTTTTAAAAACGTTTCATTTTTCTGTGCCATTTCAACCATACACTTATCTAATAGGGACTGAACATAACCTCATTATGTCAACAAAAATTAGTTTGACTGCAGCGTTTTGAGGATTAAATAAATTTACATTACTGACGCAATCATACGTCTATGGAATTCAATGAACACGTTAGGTCATAAAATTGAATCACATAAATTTGTTTGGGTACGATAATTATAATTTCCATTTATATCAATATGAGCCAAACTATATATTTAATTTAAGGTGAAATGTCAGTGCTATATTCACGGAGTCAGTTTCTTTTTATTTATAATTGTTTAAACGACAAAAATTAAAAATCAGCCAAAATACGTTAATTCTATGGGATTGGGAGAATATTATTGGGTATATAAAATCATTTATGGTTTTCAAATACTAATAAAAAGTCTATTTCCAAAAATTACGTATTTGAAAACCATAAATGATTTTATGTACCCAATAATATTCTCCCAATGCAATAGAATTAACGTATTTTGGCCGATTTTTAATTTTTGTCGTTTAAACAACTATAAATAAAAAGGCACTGACTCCGTGAATATAGCATTGACATTTCACCTTTAAGAAAAATTTAGTACTTCAGGTCATGCTTTTTTACTGTGTACACTGAATAATATAATCTGCCATGTACGGGTATTTAAGAATATCTGTTTAATTGCATCTAGTGTAGATATAGTGAATGTTTATGATGGAAATACAAATACTATATTCAAGTATTCGTATACTTCTTACAGTAATACGTAAATTTCTGTCAGAGTAGTTTTATAAATTTGCATCATCAGTTTCAACACCTCACTTTTACAAACTAAATTACTCTTTACATCAAGAAAGATGAAGCAATAAAAGTGATCACTTAGTCTTTTATTTTGATAAAATTAAAACACAGGATATAATCTTTGCAGTAATTTGAACCTCGGCATTATTTTTGTTTATACCTCCGTTGAGGTGGTCGAAAGAAGTTTGATCTGCCGAGATATTAGATGGAAGAACTGGCTTGACATGGCGGTTACAGAAATCTGCATCATTGCAACAAGAAATGACGTATTCGACATCCCCTGGACCGTAGAAAGTATCATTATTGCTGCACCAATAAGAATAGTCGGGGTCCGGGAAAAACATTGTCTTATCGTAACACCTGAGAACAGTGGTAAATGAAGACAACCAAATCTATCAACTACTATCCTGATAAAAAATGACGATTTTATAGTTTTATGGTAATAATTATTCGGAATGTTCCCCTTCCCCCTCCACCCAAGAGGAGTGTGAAATCGATGTATTTTTTTTACCCTGAAAAAAATAGGGGAAATCGATGTATTTTTTTGTCCTGATTACGAATCTGAAAAAAGAATTTTGGCGCTCTGTTGCCGTTCAAAAGTTATGGCCAAAAAACGGTAAAAATATCAGTTTTTCGCAAATAACTTTGAAACGGTCAACCAAAACTAATTTTTTTTGCATAATCGTAATCAGCGCAAAAAATACACAAAAAACATGTATTATATAATTTAGATGAGCGGGGATTGTCTCCCTGTAGACGACAATATAGTCCCTTGCAGTGCGTCCGAGTTGAGTTGGGAGTGCAAAGTTTCGCCCATAACTTTGAAAATATCAATTTTAGAGATATGCTCCATAGGACCAAAATTACTCCCAACGATATCCTGGACCTATGTGGTTTGTTTAGTCAGTTTCTAAAGAAATAAATTTCTTGATGGGTAAAAATGGCACTTTTTCGCAAATAACTCTAAAACGATCAGCCAAAAAGGGTAAAGAAATACGTGAAATCAATGTATTTTTTGCCCTAATTACGAATCTGAAAAAAATTTTTGGCGCTCTCTTGCCGTTCAAAATTTTTGGCCAAAAAACGGCCAATGCAGCGCCTCTCCTTGTATGGTAAATGGTTCACCCCCAACTGTTTCTCGTGTATAATAACACACAATTAATCGGTGGTAACGGTATTATAGTAGAGATTGACGAGTTGAAATTCGGCCACCGAAAATTTCATAAGGGTCGACTATCTAAAAGCCAATGGGTTTTCGGTGGATTCGAACGAGAATCGAAAAAGATCTTTATTGTAGGTGTCGAAGATCGTACGGCTCAGACATTGCTTAAAGTCATCAAAGACTGGGTGAGGTCTGGGACAACAATTGTTTCCGATTGTTGGAGATCGTACGATTGTTTGATTGATGAAGGTTATCAAGGATATTATCGTCTATAGGGAGACAACCCCTACACTTTTAAATTAGTTTTGGTTGACCTTTTCAAAGTTATTTGCGAATAAATGATAATTTTACCATTTTTTGGCCATAACTTTTAAACGGCAAGAGAGCGACAAAACTTTTTTTTTCACGCGTCCTCGACAATATATCTATTGTCAAATGTACTATCGCGTTTGAACATAAATTCCGCAAAATATGCAATATATTTACGTTTTTGTTCATCATGTAATACTTCACCGCATCATGTAAAAAAAAAGTGACAAATCGCGCCCAAGGGCGAGCAAACGGGTGCAAAGTGTCAACGGGCAAACAACATCGGGCGAATATTTGATCTTTACTCCTGCTTTCTAGATTATCATATGTTAGACTATTATATATACGTTTATACACTGAGAATAATAAATAAAACAAATTATTTTATTCCTGATACAAAATATTAGACTTTTCTAGTATTCACCGGATACACTATATTTTCAATAAAATTTAATTTTTGTTGTAATTTTAATATTGCATTACCTGATTCATGTATATTGAGAAATACAATGCAAAGATAAGTATATTAGACAATAGTATGTACACACACAGGTGTTCCACAATTTATTAAGTTAGTCTAGTAAATTGAACTTGAGCGAGTATAACGATTTCTTAATAATTCGATTTTCAAATGTTTATTTTGAATAATGTAAACTTTCAGATTATATGTCGTATAATTTTATGTAAATATTAAATAATTTTCATTTGTTTACTATTAAAGAAAATAACATGAAAAATCAGTAATAAAATTTGTTTTTATATAACAATGTCTCTTTTCTTTTAATTCTTATTATTTTATCTTTTTATTTCCTTATTTTATATATTATCTTATTGTATTGTTATTTATTTTATTTTAATTTTTTATTTATTCATCTTTTTGTTTTCTTTCATTGTTTT
The DNA here is from genome assembly GCA_022817305.1 of Leptoteleia sp. ZL-2020. NCBI lineage: Eukaryota > Metazoa > Arthropoda > Insecta > Hymenoptera > Scelionidae > Leptoteleia > Leptoteleia sp. ZL-2020. The sequence continues at coordinate 4,833 of JABFPN010005582.1, forward strand.
TACTTTTAATTTATTATTAACATTTATTGCTATCTACATTAACATTATAAATAGGATCATTTTTATATGCGAAATAGTTATACACGCACGCACGCATACATTTACAAACATAGTACGACGCAATAAACTAACATAGACGCAATATAATAATAACGGACGACGCAGGCTAGACATACTACTAGGTATCGAATCATTCCTTACATAATCAATGGGTGGAAAAATTACTGCTTGTGAGAAAATTTTGCGCAATATACGGCGCTAGTGAAGGAACAACCCTTTTCGTGAAATCACACGAAATCAACTTTTAACTTTAATGATAGAAATTTAAACATATTTAATAATAATATAACTTTACTTAGAAATGTATTTATTATCAAATATAATAATTAACGATAAAAATTTATAGAATGTTTTTGCAATTTTACGACCAGCTCGTTTCAATTGTTTACAAATCGCGGCGCTTTCAAATTACTATACTGTCTAACGATTTGTATTCAATACAAGAGAAAATAGATTATTTAACAGTGGCATTAAACATGATGTTCCTAATTGTAAGAACAAAAACTAATGTTTATTATGTGATATAGTAATTCATTTAAGGGGTCATGCCTACCTGCAAACCTATAAAAATGGGGTAACTTCAGGATTTTTTTCTCGAGAAGTACAGCAATTTTTATGAAAACGTTTTTGGGCTTTTATTGTTCATACATTCGAGAGTAAAAAATAATTTTTCATGCATTTATAATTGAATATAATGTTTGTACGCATCCGGTTCTTTGAGGTCCTTTTTTTCGACATGGGTTGCGGTGACCACACTGCCCCCTACAATTTTCATCTAAAACATAAATTGGATATTGAACCTTTATTGTTAGGCTTAGATCTAGGGGAAAATCGTTCATTTTTGAAAATTAATCATAAAAACCAAAATGGCGACGGGTTGAAAAAAAGTTCATTTTTTGACCATTAAAATATTACTTTAATCGCTCGAAAAAAATAGTTATTTTAATCGTAGAATAAAATCAAACGATTGCCCCCTAGAGAATTTATTTCTGAACATTTTCGCGAAAAAAGCAAGTCAATTGGTGCATCGGTTCGCCAATTATCGTGGTCACCGTATTTCAAAAAGTGGTTTCGAGATAATCGCGTTTAAAGTGCTCCCGTTGCAACGCAACTAGCCGCGCGCGCTTGCCTTTCACAGGCTGTAACTCCGTCAATTTTCATCGCACGCTTTCAAATTTTGATCACAAAATCTTAAAAGTACGTAGATTAAAACTATGTAAAAATTAAAAAATGCAATTTTTGAAAGTTTGCAGGTAGGCATGACCCCTTAATCCATTTCATGAAATTCGTTCGAAAAATAGTAATATACATAATATTTACGAGTGTATTCGGCATTTGTTGAAAAATATAGTAATTTATATTGAATCCTTTTTCTCAGTGTAATAATAAAAATGATGCATTCATCGATATATTGTCGAGAATGCATGATAGAAATGAAGAACAATAAGAAGAAGAAGTAGAATGTAAAGTAGAAGAAGAAGATATCTCCGAAAATATCAACTTTAGCTTGGTGCTCCAAAGGACCAACATTACTTCCAATGATGCTCTGAACCTGTATCGTTAGTTGAGTTAGATTTCAAAGAAATAGATTTATCCGATTTGTTCATCTTTTGAGGGTTACGCCTCACCGCCATTTATTTCATTAAAATTCATTAAAATCTTACTGAGTTGATACTTTCAGAGTTATGAGCGATACAGTGCGCCGAACTCTACCCAGACGCGCTCCCAGGGACCGTTTAGTTTTTTGGCCATATCTTTTGAACGGTAAGAGAGCGACATTTTATTCTTTTTCTATTGCAATCAGGGTTCAAAAACGCATCGATTTCATATTAAAAACCCAAAGTTGTGTGGGAGAGGGGGGTAAGCGGGTATACATAATTACAATTGATTTCTATCTAGGGAAATTATTAAAAGCACACATGGCTAGAATATTATATCAATTATCTTCATGTATTAATTTTTTATTACCTAATATGAAATGTTTAAAACATATAGACGTATATAATAAATCACACTATGTTATTAATAACTCGCGGACGAATATATACTTATGATAAAATTTAGTAAGAAATATACTTGACATTAACATCCCTAGTAAAAATGAAATATACATGGTCAATATATGTTTTAAGGAAATGAAAAATTCATATATGGACATACATGTTTTTCCTTAATCCATATATAGCCATATCTCCTTATTTGAAATTATTAAAACATATATGGACCATGTATGTTTCATTTTTATTAGGGATATTTTGATTTTCGAGGTAGAAATAGATAATAACTTTCGATGAAACTGAATGTACATACCCAAATATATTAAAGATACTATGTATAGATTTTCAGCAAAAATAGATCGAACGATAAATAAATTTTACTTTAAAAATTAACTTTTATAAAGAAAACCTGAAGAGCAATAACATTATGTCTAAATACAGATATATCTATAGTATAACACATGGGCTGAAAATTGCCGGGCCTCGCACATAGATGGCGATAGTTTTATTGCATTCACCTCATTTTCAGTTAGTACTAACCTTCAAAAGACAGCTGTTAAAATTTCATGGCATTCTGTTCATTAGTTTGCGAGTTATTGTGCTAAGAGTGACACTACTTTTGTTATTTTCAAAACAATGGATCAAAAACAATTTCGTGTTTTAATTTTATACTGCTTCTTGATGGGAAAAAATGCCGTTCAAGCGAAGCAATGGCTCGAAAAGTGTTATGGGGACTCCGCTCCATCAGAAAGCACAATAAAACGTTGGTTTGCTGACTTGAAACGTGGTCATAGAAACACCAAAGATGCAGAACGCAGTGGACGTCCAAATGAGGCGGTAACACCAGAAAACACAAAAAAATCCCAAAATCGTTTTGAATGATCGGAAAGGTCAAATTGCGTGAGTTAGCTGACATCGTAAAGATATCAAAAGAACGTGTTGGCTTTACATTGCGTGAGCATTTGTCCATGAGAAAGCTCTGTTCAAAGTGGGTGCCGCGTTTGCTCACTGTTGACCAAAAACAACAACTTGTTGATGATTTTGAGCAGTGTTTGACCATGTTTAAACGTAACAAACCGGAATTTTTGCGTCGATATGTGACAATGGATGAAACATGGATCCATCACTTCACTCCGGAATCAAAACGATCGTCATCTGAGTGGACAGCAACTGGTGAACCAGCACAATAATTAGCTGGAAAGGTTATGGCCTCGGTATTTTGGGATGTGTATAATGGATGTGTATATACATCGACTATCGTGACAAGGGAAATACCATCAACAGTGAATATTATATAGCGTTATTGGAACGTTTGAAGGCCGAACTTGTAAAAAAATGACAAAGAAAAAAATTTTGTTTCATCAAGACAACGCACCGTGTCACAAGTCAATCAAAACAATGGCAAAACTACATGAATTGCACTTTGAATTGCTCCCACATCCACCGTATTCTCCAGATTTGGCTCCCAGCGATTACTGCCCTTGTGGAAATTTATTGTCTGCAAAAGTCCGCAAAAGTCTGCAATCAAGTCCGAAAATGTCTGAAAAAGTTTCTCCAAACAGTCTACAAATGTCTGCAAAAATGTCTGCAAAAGTCAGCAGTCTCAATTTTGATATCTTCTCAGATAGTTGCAGACTTTTTCAGACACCGCAAGAATTTTCTAAATATATGCGAATTTTCGCATATATGCGAACATTTTTTAGTTATTTAGAAAATTCTTGAGGTGTCTGAAAAAATCTGCAACTGTCTGAGAAGATATCAAAATTGAGACTGCTGACTTCTGCAGACATTTTTGCAGACATTTGTAGACTGTTTGGAGAAACTTTTTCCGACATTTGCGGACTTGATTGCAGACTTTTGCGGGCTTTTGCAGACAATAAATTTCCACAAGGGTATTTATTTGGATTAATAATAAAAGAAACAGTTAAAGACAAAATAAGACAACACACATTAGAAGAACTATGTATTATTTTATATAACCTAATGGAAAAACATAGGATTGATAATATAAGATTGAGTTACGATTCAGATTTAATTTCAAATAAAGAATGGACAAGTTTCGAATACATTTTAAGTAAAACATTATTAAACACGCATTATCTCATCACTATCTGTAACAAAATCATAAGTATTCCACCAGCACATTTGAGAACAGAAATAATAAAGGAATATCACACCTCCATGACAGGCGGACACAAAGGCGTTTTTAAAACTCAAGCAAAGATAGCTAATGATTATTATTGGAATAACATGAAGGAAGATATAGAAAATTTTATTAAAAGATGTTTAGATTGTCAACGAAAAAAATTTGTAAGAGTGAAAACAAAACTTCCCATGATCATAACAGACACCCCGGAAAACGCATTCGACAAAGTTGCACTTGACATTTACGGCCCACTTCCGGTTACGCCAGACGGAAATCGTTATTTATTAACATGTCAAGATTTGTTAACGAATTATTCAATAGCCGTCCCTTTACAGGATATAAATACAATTTCAGTAGCAAGAGGATTTACTAATTATTTTATTAGCGTATTTGGACCACCCAAATCAATCCTAACTGATCAAGGACGAAATTTTATTAGTCAACTTAACAAAGAATTTGCAAAAATTTTTAAAATAAAACATTATTTATGCTCAACATACCACCCTCAATCTAATGGCAGTCTCGAACACACAAACAGATTATACTAAATTTTATATCAGCACAGAAAAAACATGGGATACATTTATAAACATAGCAATGCACTGTTATAATACTTCAAAACACGAAAGCACAGGATTCACACCACATGAATTATTTTTTGGACAGAAAGCAAGAACTCCAAGTAGTTTTCCTAAAGTCGATAAAAACAGCAAAACATACGAAAAATATTTTGAAGAACTAACCGAAAGACTAATTGACCTACGTTTAACAGCCGCGATAAGACTTGATGACGTAAAAAATAGAACAAAAAGATACTATGACAGAAATTTAAAACCAATCGAATATAAAATAGGAGATTATATCTTTGAATTAAAAGGAAATAAGAAAGGCAAGTTCGATGGCGAGTATAAAGGCCCGTTCAAGGTCGTTGAAATAATCTCGCCAACAAACATAATCATTAAAGATGGGAATAAACAAAGGAACGTACATATAAACAGAACGAAATATGCACACATGGGTATACCAGAATTAAAATCAATAAAATTGCCCTAAGAAAACTTTGTTGAAATTAATAAACCCCAGGTAGACTCATAGGAAAAGAATTAGAAACCAAATGAGTCTTCTGGAGCAAACTAACAAACTTTTAAAAACCCACTATCGCTTAAAGAAAAAAAAAAAAAAATAATACACATCCCCTCCTACCCAAAATTAAAGTATCAATGAACTTTCCTTAGATGACCGGCTAATATTACGGCACTTGAACTTTTACGATATCCGCTTAACGCGTAACACGACACATGTTTTTCACGCGCGGCCATCTGAAAAGAAAGAAAAAAATATATATACAAAAGTCCTAACAAACTAACTCTTAAATCATTGGACATATTTCAGAGAAGTCGATATGATAAAGTACGCCACGGCATTCATCCTCATTATTATGATATGGAACCCGATCTCTGCTTTGATCGGATACGACTGCGGCGTTCCCCAGACAAACATAACACAAATATCGCTGGTCGATATAGATGACTGTGAGATACCAGAATTAAAAATTAATCAAACTAAAACATATATCCAATTATTACAACTAGCACACTTTAGCATCACAAAAGTGAAATCTTGGAAAATTGAAATAATACGACAAATCATGCACTGCGGGATGCATTCAGATGTTTCAGCCGTGAATGGCGGACTTGCCGAGTATATTGTACAAATAACTTGTGAACAATATCTAGAATTAAAAGCCGGAGGTCGCATCGAAATAAAGAATGCAATCATCGACGGAGTAAAGAGAATCGCTTCGAACAAAATTAGTATCACTATGGCAGGTTCTGTCGGAATTTATGGAGCATGTCAGGGTACTATATACTCTGACCCTTATGGCACCTGGAATAATGTTATAGTTCAAGGAACTATTACGATTTCGTTAAGTGACTATACAGCGCAAACAGTCATAGACCGAAATCAACATATAACACCAGGGGGAACCAGATGTAAATTACAAGACGAAGTATGTGCGGACAACCAAGGGAACCAACTTTTTTGGAATTCATATCCAAAAGAGTCATGTACATTTCAGTCGTATTTAGTCCTATATGAAGGTTTCGCAACTAAATTAACCGATAATTCAGAACAGTTCACCGATATAGTCTACACAGTCACAGAAGAAGACATAACATTTGCTCTCTCAGCAAAGCAAAAACATATTGTTTGTGGGTATTCTTTGATAAAGACAGAATATCCTAAATTGTTTATTATGGAAGGAAGAAAAAATGAATTTTTTAATACTTACAAACCATTAAAGGCAGAAAACTTAGATCTATTTACATATGTAAGCAGCAAATTTGTATACGTTGAAAAACATATAAGAACACAATTAAAAAACCTATATATAAATATTGTTACACAAAAATGTACACTTGAGAAACAAATCTTATCCAACGCTCTATCTTTAGCGGTAATTAAACCGGACGAATTCGCGCTTACTTACATGAAAACACCAGGATACACAGCGATAATAACTTCTGAAACTATACAAATAATTAAATGCGTCCCAATAGAGGTAAAAATTAGGAAAACCTCAAGATGTTACCAAGAACTTCCCGTTAGTAAAAATAATCAATCTTATTTCCTTACGCCTCGAACTAGGCTTCTGAAAAAAACTGGTTTTGAAATTGAATGTAATTCACTTTTACCTCCAACATTTCTCCTCGCCGGCGTTTGGTATAAAGCAACTCCAACACTTATAGAAACTACACCCCCACAAACACTCGCACCTTCCACAAAACCTAATTGGAAATACACTACTCCCGGAAATTTAGCAAAAAGCGGCATTTATACAGATGATGATCTACAAAAATTGCGCGATTATATAATGTTACCAAACGAAATGCCAGCAATAGTGAATACAATAGCACGAATTTCAACAGGAAGAACTGCAAACCATCATAGTATAAATATAAAGGGATTTTTATGTGAGGATATCTTAGAAAACATAGCTCAAAGTACTTGGCAAAAAATATGGATGGGATTCAATAAACTCGGAAGTTTTAGCGAGGGAGCAATCGGTATTTACGTAACACTAAGAGCTTTTAAGATATTATTTGATACAGAACGAAAGTCGCGTTAATCTTTAACTGAGTTGTAACCAAGGAGAATAAAGAAATATACCAAAACTCAACATCTCCTATTGTAATAATTTGGTGGCACAACAACCACCAACCATCCCTCGTAACAATATAAAAATTATAATTGATTTGAATTATTTATATTTAAATAAAAATTAATGAAATATAATTTTACTTAATTTTTTAAAATTAAATTCTTAAAAAGTCATACAAAATTATTTTAATACAAGTTTGTTGCGGCATGAACCGCCTCGCTTAATCGCTTGTTGAAAGCGCTATTTTGTCGCCGAAAAGTTTGAAAAGAAAATATAAGAATAAAAATAAAATAGAAAATTTTATTTTAAAGAAAAGGAAGAAAAGGTTAATTTTAATTTCAAACCAAGTGCATGCCACATACTAAGCTGCTGTGACAATTTATTTATTGTAATTTGTTTCGCGATAATTTTCACTGATTTCTTATTTTAGGTAAAACAGAAAATTTATTTCATTTCTAGCATATTTCTCCAAACATATTATTCGGCCTCGCAATTCTGTTATCTTTGTTATCATTGTTTTCAAAACAGTCAAATTCACTGTTTGGGCCAAGAATTTATCGCGTTTGAATCAAAATTAAATTTAGATTATTTTCGCCTTCAAAATTAAATTTTATTTCTCGACGCTCGAAAATCGCCTTGCTTAGCGGTGAGTTCGCTTTGGTTGGGAGAGCGCTCCCCCCACTACGCTTCACGCCGATGCTCGGAATTTTGC
>JABFPN010005583.1:0-12908 GCA_022817305.1 Leptoteleia sp. ZL-2020
CGAGTGTCTTTAAGAACCTTAATACTGGTCAACAGAGGTCGTGAATGGCCGAGTGGTAAGACATGTGACTTATAAATTGTAGGTCGGGAGTTCAAATCAAGGTGGGATTAAAGTAATTTTTTTTTTTATATAGAAATGCTTTGTTAGCCACTATGGCTCGACTGTGGCTCCTGGCCACATCCCACAGTCGATCCATTGCGGCAACATGTGTGGCTTATTGTGGCCAAGACTGTGGGCTCCCGCATGCTACAGTCTTAGCCACAGTGCTGCCATAGACTCTGCCACAATGTTTTTTCCACGCGGGATGATCGTATTAATATTTAACTATATCATATTTCTCCTAAAGTTTCTTTTCTTTATTATTAATTTGTGACACTTTAATTACATTGAACAATGTTTATCGAAAATTATATCCGATATCCGCTACTTTGATAAGGATACTATCGATATAGAGCATTTCTAATGATTACGTGCACACAAGATACAATGTAAAGTTAATTTTGTTTAAAATAAAAATAGATATACGTCAAAATTAAATTAAGCAAATAATAAACGTTAAATATTGGATTTTAAAGATTTGATTGGATATTAATAGCAACAAATTAATTGATAACGGAGTAAAATGTTCTTCCAGTTCCTTTAGTAAGCGGTTAAATTTATTATAATATATATATCTTTTTCTTATTTTCTGTTATTTCATGGTTAATTATTTAATTACAATTATATAAATAATAATAAGTTTAATAATAAAATTTAGTTTTTTTCTTCTAATAAAGTGGAAAGCAAATGAAATTGAAATTTATACTTAACGAGATTTAGGAACTGGTTTTGACTATAAAAAGCCTATAAAGTTTAAAATTTTAATTTTATGAATATACATATAAATGTTCACAATTTATTGCACTGTAAAAACATAATAAACACTCGAAATACTTTAAAACAAGTTAAGCATTTATTGTCAAAAAATAAAATTGAACGAAAATAATTAACTAATTCAAGTAAGTAAACATAGAAAAATATTTGTATTATCAAACGAATATAATTAATATAAGGAAAAAATTTGGATGCATTTAGAAATTTATAATGATATAATTGAAAAGTAACGTTATTTATTATTATCAATAGTTTTAAAACATTTCTCTTGATATTTACTTCAAATATCAATGACACATTTCTTTATTTTATTAAACCTTTCTTTCCCATGGACTTTTTTTTTACGGGAAAAACAATTATCGTATAAAAAAAGGAAGCAAAAAAAATACGATTAAACGCGATAGAATTTCAACAAAGCTTTTTATTGTTATTAAGGAAACCTTTTCACAGCAGTAGCATGGGCATTGCGCTAAACTTTCGAGCAGAAAAACTTGGAAACGCGAGACAGAGTAAACCCGGGGTACCTTTCACGGCAATTTCCAATTGACCTTTCGATGAAGAAGCACGAAACTTAAAAGTGCAAACGAACCGTAAAAATTGTAATCGTAACGTGGCGAGTGGCTAATGGAAGTTGCGCAAAACTGACACGAATCTTGAACAAATCTTGAACGGATGATCAATGAAGCCGGGTCAAATGATTCTATTGTCGCGGTTACTCTTATAAGACGATGCATCAGAAGATGAGCGAGCGCAGCTGTCGACGGATCAAACTGCGCCGTGAATCGCGTCATTGGAAACAAAACAAAACTGAATTGTAACGTATCCTTCAGATGCACACTAATTGTGTATCGCGGTTCGCGAGACACTTTATCACGCCCCGGAACCCGCCGATTAAAAAGCGAACTGGTCTCGCAAACACACCTGAATTTTGACGTTTCATTTTCATAAATTATATGTCGCTTAATTTGTCATTCGCGCCGTTTGCGAATTATTCATGCTCTTATTTTTTTCTCCTTTTTTTGGACGCCTGCTTTTTACGCTCGGATTAATTCAGCACATCATTGGGTAATCTGAAAAAATCATTTACATTTGCAGAAACAAGTTTTTTTTATACGAATCCTTCGATTTGAAATTTTCCACCTTGATTGTGCACATGCGGATGACGATTTGAGAGGTGTATACGGGAACAATTTTATTAGGCTATGTTTTTCTTCTCTTTCTTTTTTTTTCATGGGACTTGTGACTGCAAAGTTAAACTTGAATGTTTGCCTTTTTCTTTCTGAAAATATTATTTTCATATTTTCTTCCCTTCTTTACGTATTTTAATAAATAATTTGTTTTGAGATTGATCAAGAAAAAATTTAAATAACTGAACGTGTTTATTAAGTAAAGTTACTTATGATCCAGACGAGATTTAGAGAAATTTTACGTAAACAAATAAGTCCAGCTTTTTAAAGTTGATGTTTGATCAAAACAAGAAAATTTAGTTTAAAAAATCTACGATTACGTTTCATGACGATCTACGATTATTATTTCATTGCATTGACAAAATAAATTTTTTACTTTTAAACTTTTAATTCATATTATAGTATTAAAGTGCAATCAACTTTCGTATTTTTTACACTGAGAAAAATAAGACAAGAAGATTACTGTTTTAACTGTGTTTCAGAAGTACATCTGTCTTTCAATCAAAATTACGGGTTTTTAAAAGGAAAATTTTCTGCTTTATTTATAAACATAACATTTCAAACTAGAGTCTTTCCTTAAAAAAACAGTAATTTTTATTGAAAGACGGATATACATCTGAAACACAGTTACAACAGTAATTTTTTTGTCTTATTTTTCTTAGTGAAACTTCTGCAAAACTTTGAGGAGCCTCCTTAAAATTGTTGTATCGGAAATTTTTAAACGCGCATTGTAATTTTCCAATTAAGTCGCGCGTAACGTTACATAAATACTTTTACGTCAAATGTACTTGCTTTCATGTATTTTATCTTATTAACTCAAGTGCTCTGTGCGACACAATTAAATATTTTTCCAATATCTGAAACTAATTTAAATGACATTCGCATTTTCTCAACTTAACATCTAAATAATACGAAATGCAAATTAGTACTGCGATGTAAGTGAAACTGTTTTATCTTAAGGTAAATAGCGTTGAGCTAGGTGCAACGCCGATGTTATCTCACAAAATAATATCAATGACGCGAAGTATTTCCGAATTAATTTGTAACAATGCAGCGTAGTTTGCGCAATTGAATTTCAATGCAATTTAATTTCAATTTCCCTTTTACTGGCAAACAAATTAACGGTGCAATTTTGTTTCATTGCACTCGATAAAAAAATTAATATTTTAAATATGTTATTTCTCCGTTGACAGACGTTGAGTCATTGTTTTAATATGATCTAATGATTATTTAATTCGTTATCCGATGCATCAATAAAATCAAGTCAACTTGACATTAATTTAGATTATTTTGAATATGATGCTAATTTTAGAAAATTAAAATACCTCTCTTTTCTAAGTGAATTTAATTTCGTCTGCATTGCCAGTTCAACGTATATTATGTCAAACTAAAATTTGTTTACATATATAACTATTTCAAATTATTTAGGTATCTATCTGCAATAATTCATATCAATATGAAGTTAAAAATAAATCATCATGTGTATAAATAAAAATGATTTGGTTTTCTTTGTAATCCTTTCATTGAAAATTTGTGTTAATCTGATAAAATTAATTCATTCAAGCGACTAAAACTTTGCGATAAACTCTTTCACATGGAAAATTATTTATTTTAAAAATAGTACTGAATAATTGTTATGAGTTGATTATAATAAAAGAAATACAAATAAAATTTATACAACCTGAAGCGTACTGATAAATATTTTGTTGTTTGAATAAAAATATTGATTTTCAAAGTTCAAAATACGGAAAATTGGACAAAAAATGGTGGAGAATGATAACACTTGCAAAAACAAGAATATCCGTATTTATATAATTAAGTATCAATTGTAAAATGTAATAATATTATATTTGCCTATAATCGAACATCAGAATAAGAACTGAACGTAAAAAATTTAACACGCACGGTACACTGATCGAAACACAACTGTGACGATGACAGCCGAACTAGGCTTATATATTTATAAATAGACATTATTATAATAGATTAAAATCTAATTAGTAATATCTGAGATAATATTTATCATAAAATTAATTGCTTTTTAATATAATAACTTAAATTTATTGTATACTAACTGAATATTCTTATTTTTAATTGATTTTCTATTAGTTTTAATAGGAAAATTTTCTTTGTACAGTTTTCTTAAAGTAAGTATTTTTTTTTCTGAATGTATTTAAATGAATTCAATGAAGTTATTCAAATGAATGGCAATATCTGACAGTTGAAAATTTAATTTGGTCAATTATAAATTAAAATTTCGTTTTTTTATTTGCACGTTTTTGAATACCATTAACTGAAACTTTGACATCGTAACATTAGATATGAAATGGTAATGAAAATATGAATTTTTTTATGTTAATCGGGTGAAATTGTCGCGTGCTTACAATTACTTGCTTACAATTTTTTTTAACAAAAACATACCAGATTTTATACTTAATTAAATTATAAATTTTTTTTATTGCTTTTAAAAAACGTTAACGTTTTGAATTCTTTTACATAAAATAGAAGATAACAGTGTCTGCTTAGAGTATAATTTTATTTAAGCAAGACTGACAATTTCCTATACTAAAAAAGAGTCCTTAAACAATTTTAAAAACAAAACAAATTCTTAAATTAGATTTTAAAATTAGGTATACTTGAAGGTTTTTCAACATTTGTTCAAACACTTTCAAGTATAAGATTTTTATAGATTATTTAATAATTAAATAAACAAAAATGTATTTATGCTTAACTACATAGGAATGAATTCTTAGAACAAAATTCTTAATCCTACAATACCACTGTACGTTAAATGTGCAAAATTTCTGACTATGTACAATTTCTCTAAAATAATTTTTTTAGAAAAAAAAAACTTCCATTAACATTAACAAAAATATATTTTAGCAAGAATTGCCCAATTTGAACTATTCAGCAAAGGACATTACACTTTCGCCTACATAAACCTTAAACCTAATTATAATCCATGTCACGTACGAACACGTATGTCCCTTTTCTTTTTCTTTTTGCTTTTTCTATTTCTTTTACCATAATAGAGGTTTGCCAGCAGAGCTGACAATTATATGTCTTAATTAAATTGAATTAAAATAATGAAGTATTATTAAATAGCTGTCAAGGTATCAAGTTCATGTAAAGTACATGGTGTTATACAATATTGGAGAACAGAGTAGAATGACGCGCGAACCGTTAATTAACGATAAAGGTCACGCGAAAGCTTGATCAAAGTGTCTCAGACGTCTGGTTGCGGGTATTTTCGTTTATGAACATAAATTAGCCATTCTCCAGTGTGATTCAATTGATATTGAAAATATATGCCAGTCGAACACGGCGAACCGTTGGACGGAGATAACATTCGGCGCCGATGATATTTTGATCACTATTCAGGCCGAAGAGGATGAAGTCGAAACTTTGAATAGTTTGCTAATCCATATCATGCCTCGCACACCGCGCTCGTGAAAAGTTCGTGACTCAGCGTGTTTGAAGTCTGTCACAGGTGTGCGATTAAATGAACAACTTTTGAATTTGCAACAAACTGTTACCAAAATTTATTGAATATTATAACACTATTTAAAGGAAATCTTTTTGTTTCGTACGGTATTTTTCTAATAGTCGTTATTATATGTCCTGAAGAATATACAATATACTTATATTAATGTATTACTGTAATTTTTTACTTTATAAATATTTTATAATAATATGGAATATTATCATTTAATATTTGACACGTATTGAACAATATGGATCCTTGTTTTCTTAATATTAAAATTTTGTTATTCTGTATTATGTTATTATAAAATAAATAATCTTGATCAATGGGTCATATAAATTTGATATAAATGAAATATTTGAGTTACTTTGTTGCGTCAAATTGAACTGTAAAACATGTTTACATTGAACCTGTAGTACTAGTACATTAAATTCAAGTTTGAGTACCGTTACATTAAAATTAATGTATTGACGCATAAAATTTCATGTATTCATCAATCATCTTTACTTATATTTGTAGAAAATTTAGTAGGAATAATTATTGTAACGTTCATAAATAAATGTTTTAATAACAGTGCTTTTAATTTTACAAATAAAAAATGAGCATTTATAATGAAATTCACAAATATTATTTTTTTAGTTTTGTACTTATAAAAACGAGGCTAAATATTAACCTTTGAGCATAAACATATTTTAATATAAATTTTTCCAAAACAGTTTTATATGTTAAATTGACTTTAATACATAATATAATAATCTCAAAACAAATTTGGAAGAAATTTACAAATGTACCATTCGGTTATATTGCTGATTAAACTTTCAAATAAACGATGATTGAATTTCTTTGGTAATTGCATATTTAACCAATAAATCTTTCGGAAAACAACTTTATTAAATAATTTATCAATTACACTTTTTTAACGCCTAATTAATTAATTAATTTTTTGTTCTATATATCGTAAATTAGAGAAAAAATACTGATTCATCGTGATTCACTTTTTTTTATAAATGAAGGAATCGCATACGTTGCATAATAATTAATTTGTCAATGAAATGTTACGTCAACCTCATCAGTTCGAAATCTTATAATGAAATGTATTCAAATAAATACATATGTAGAAGTGCAAATTAAAATACACTGCATAATCAATACTAATTTTAATTTCATTTTTATACGACCGCGATATAAATATTAACTTATATTTCAATTGATTCGTATATTGAATTATATTCGTGTACAACAACATAATATGAATATACAAATAAATAATATATAAAACAGAATACATATTGTCACACTTAAAAAATATAAAGCTAGTATTGTTAAACATTTTATTAATGTTGAGTTAAGTAGATCACTTTCTTATTAAGACTTAATTTTAACAGAATTAATCATATTATATACTGGGATGGTTTTTATCCTTTAAACAGCAAATTTTAATCCTATTTCAAATTCAGTTTCTATATATATTCTAAATTGTTCTAGAGATGATAAATTTCGAAACCGTCAAGTTAACTTTTTATGGAATTTCATTGTCAAAGACGTTCGCTGACATCTCTCTTGCATTCTGACATTTAAAGTAACAAGAGATTGTTGCTCTAAGATGAACTATATTTTGGAAGCAACGACAAGATGCTTTCCTCGTGGGACAACAAATCGAGACGTGGAGGCACGAATAAACTCAAGTACAACGAGCTTCAAGTAGTAGGACGTGCAAACAGATATGGAGAACACAAATACTGTACGTGGATTGTAATAGAATTTGCAACGAATAACTATTCGTCGTTCTTAATACCGTAGAACACTTCTGACATTTATTTTGATGGCACCATATTAACGTAAATTCTCCTTGTAATAATTACTTGTTAAGTAGATATTTAATTAAAATAAAAATCATTTTGATGAAATAATTATTGAATATCGTTTGTGCAGAATAATGAAATTTGTTCATTTTTAATTTAAAAGAGTGAAAGAGATATAGATTGTTAATAATTCGAAGTTCTAATGTATTTCTTGTTGGAATTGTAGCCATATAAATTTGTGTAATAATTTTTATGAATGGCAAGCAAAAATAATGTATAAATCCATTCAAGTGAATTGGCCATACATTTTGCTTCTTTAATTAAATGTAATTAAAAATTAAATTAAACTCTCGATACTATTTTTATTTTTAAACTAAATACTCGAGTAATACTAGAATAAAAATAAATTCAGACAAAATTAGATAAAAACTCGTGCAAATAATCATTAGGCTGAAAACGAGTTAACATTTTTCTCTGTGCGGCGTTACATTTGATATGCAAAATTCATTTCAGTGTTGTATTTTTAGCAAATATTAATTCTTTCAATGATGACTATTTGCATATATAATTATATTTTTTTAAAAAAAATTTAATACAGTTTTGCAATCATTTGTTTTTTTCAATACCTATAAACAAATTAATATCTTTTTGTCTGTGCGTTTTTTTTTAATTTTTAAGTACGAATTAATTTCAATGTTTTAACTTTAAATTATTTAAAAATTTGACAATTTATATGCTATCCGGCATTGCGTTAGTAACTTGAAGTTTAACTAGTTCGGCTTTCAAGTGATTAGTGAAGCTTTCAGGTTATTGCCATCGACGTGTATAGAGCTTATTATAATCTAAGTATATGAACTTTGTAACTTACATGTAAGTTGTTCATGAATAAACTGTAAATTAACAGTGATAAATGCTACATATTTATTATTTCTACTGTATTCATTTACAACAACTTTTCTCATTACGTAAATTGCATATAAAGATTGATATTTCATAACTGACAAGTCTAGATTCAGTTGAAAATTCTTCGACCGTTATCATGAAGTTCTTAAAGAAATGATTTGAGAATAAAAATAATAAGATCAATTGTAAATAATTATTTCATTTGGAAACTTAATGCGAAACATTTGTCTGCCAGCAAATTTCATCTATAATTTTGAAATGGATGAAATGCATGGAAATTTGCCCTTCAAACTGTTTAATTACAGCCCAAACACGTATTTATCGAATCATTGAAAACACTTGCGGCGCAAATCGTAATTGAAGGACGCTCCACAAGGAATATATAATCCGTAAAGTGTTCCAGGTGGGATGCAGTACGGTTTCGCAATTACACAATGTGGAAGCTAACGGGGAAATACACGCGATAGGAGTTTGCGCGGTTTCCATTTCGAGTCATAAATCACTTTTCAAAACTTCTGCCGGTTATACCGCCGTTGATCACCGTTCGAATTTGTCAAAGACACGAATATCAGGGTGGTTTTGTTCATAATGGTAAATTACAGATGCAACGATCGCAATTGTAACAAAACACACTAATTCAATTATAGTACTTTAGCACATGAAAAAAAATAAATAAAAAAAATAAATCAATAAAAATAAAAAAGCGAATGGAACGAATAAAAAATGAAATAAGATGACACTTGATTCAACTCAATCAAGATAAATAACCGATAATTATTTTTTGCAGAAGCGAAACAGCTTGAAGAGGGTTGCTCGTTGTATGATACATCATAGTAATGATAATTGCGGCCGACATTTGACAAAATTATATGCATTGCAGGCGTTGCCGTCCATTCAAATCGGATTAGTTTGATATACAAGTTGCGACGGCTAGTCATCCTTCAATAGCTTGTTATTTTCAGAGTTCTGTAATTTTACGAATAATAATGCACCACGCATTTAAATGTTTCGCCAATTGACTTCCATTTCAACGAGTTATTTTTTCGTGATCATTTCAATGTATTTTGATAGTCATTTTACTCTGTAAAGTATTTTACGGAAAGTGCGGGAAAAAAAATATATATAAACGAATTTTTATTTTTAAAATAACACACGGTAATGAATTTAGTATATATATATTCATATAAATTAAACAAAAACCTTTTTTTAATTAATAGACGATAAACATGTGAATATAAATATATCTAGGTTCATGGGCCATTTTGACGCCAAAAAATTTGATCAGCAAGATATTTTGAAGACAAAGTGTCATAACGGCGACGTCGTCGTTACGACAAACAGGTCAAGCAGCTATTTTGGCGTCATATCCATCTAATACGGTTCTGGTCCCATAAACATGTTAGTTTTGTTATTTTTGTTAGAATTTAAATATTCTATGCTTAGCTGCCCTGTCGTGAAATTTCCTTTGATTCCCTCTTAATTTGTATATAAATAAAATTTTTTAAAAAATATATATATAATTATATATAAAATTTATATACAAAATATTATATATTAAAAATGTTGAGAGTGTGTGTGACTGGTGATTACTAAGAAACGGGTTCCACCCCTTGATAACGACACTTTTTTCTAATATTTTTTTTAATAATACATCGTATAAGGATGTACAGATAAATGCACACATATCTCGACGTTATTATAAAATACAGTAGGTACGATTAATGACCTGCTCACAGTGAAAATTTAACTTATTAGCGGGAACTTGTAATAGCGACAAACTATTACAATTATTACAACAATGTTTATGCACGGAAACGGGGTCGCGTGAAATGCAGTCCAAGAATCATAATTCTAGGGTTGATGATTAATTTGGGGAATTCAAACAGAAATCTCGCATTATCTAAGCTTCGATATATCGGCACGGCAAGTTAAGTACATCTCTAAAACGAGATATCACGCTCCGTGTAGTAACGCACGCTTGAATACGTACCAAGTTATAGATATACGTATGTATAATGAGAGAGGGAACATTTGAGGAACAGAGCAAGTTTGAATAGAGCCCGCATTCCGCATCGAATACCCGAGAAACTCATTAGGGAGTTGTGCTCTGGCTGGAAGGGCAGAATCTGCCGAGCGCCACGTTAGTAACCGTTCCTGGCAGTATTTACAGAATCGAAGACAAAGCTGGACGCTAAGTAGCAATGTTTCGGGACTTGCTGTTGTTGGTTACTTACGGGTCAAAGCGAAGTAATGTAATTTAAGTAAACGTCAAATCGAAAGTCCGATTCAACTTCGGATGATATTTACGACCGAATATTTTTAAAATGACCATTTTAATCAAGGGGATGGTTAGATGACTTTTTTTTCATAGTTTCACATAAATTCATAGTTTCTCAATTTTATGAATGTAAATATTTATTCGGAAAATCGCGCGAAAATGGACATTATCGCGGCACGTCTGTTATTCAATTGCCAAGAAACAAAAAGCTGAAGCTCAATTTCGGCGTAGCCTGTTGTCACATTCCAGGAAAGGTGTCATGAATTCTGTTTTAGAAAGTGAAGCAGAAGGGCCCGAGACTGGATACTCAGTATGATTCTCGTATCAGTGACACGTGACTAAAATAAAAGCAAAATAACTGCGTAAAAAGCTTCTTTGAAATACAATTTTCCCTTCGAAGAACACCCACTTATACACTAGCATTGACTAATGTATCTTATCTAAAGATATTTTTAATGTAATTTTAGGGAAAACAGATTATAATTTAATCACATTTCAATAAAACTCTAAAGTAGTATATTAAATGTTTTCTTGAGGTTTATTATAATGTATTTCATTCCTAGGTACGAAAGAAATACATTATCAAGATAACCGATCAATTGATCAATAGAATAAATTCTATAGCTATCTTTTTTTACAGATATTATTTCTACTTTATATTGTTTATGTAAAAATGTGTAAATTGTATTAATTTTCAAGTTGCAACAAATCAAAATTTTACTTAGTCTATTAATTTTTTTTATTATAACATGTACTTTTATATATAATGTAAAACTGATATACCAAATTAGCTCCAATTCAGTTAGCTATATCTAAATAAAACCGAGTGGATGCCGCGTCAAAAGCTAATGACACAAAGACAGGTATGTAAAATTTCCCCCTAACACCTTGTGGCAACATCCATATACATGCTGATTAGATATACGTTCATTTGCAGCACACCTTTACAGTTCTAGCTGCAGGCATTATCCGGTTACGTCAAATATCTCGCAACGTGTTACGAAGTCTGCGGCTAATCGTATACCAGTACTTGGTATTTTGATATTTGTCGACTCGACGTTGCTTATACTAAATAAAAACTAAATAGACTAACAATAAAAAATCAGAGTTCCAAAAGTTAATTTATTTGTGATCAGTCATAAATTTCTACCTATTAAATAACTTGTTATTAATATTATTTTTATGTTTTAACCGAATAAAGTTATTTTAATGATAATTGTTAAACATTTAGAAGTTATTCATAAGTAAGCAATAACCAGTAATTTTAAGTAATTCATATATAGTAGCAATAACCAGTAATTTTGGTTCCAACATTTTTCTGGGTGTACAATATATCTATAGTAGTGGTAGTATTGCTACTTTACAGTAGTTGTAAAATTTTCCATCAAGAGTCACGAGTTCCAATCTTGGCTCGAATACTTTTTCACTTTGGCCAATAATACCTTACAGAACTAAAATGAGTAAAATATGATCATCCAATATCTTGGAAAAAGTTTGGCTCCGAAAAATCTTGGAAATGATCATAATCCAAATAAGTTACCAAAAATCGAGCCAAAAATATACCGCAATTCGAGTCAAAGTAAATCCAAGTGACTTTTTTTTTATTTGGATACCGCGCTCCGATGTAATCGATGCCGCGAAAGTAAATCTTGATAAGCCTTCATCTTGATTTAGAATACCAATTTCGCTAAGTTGCCGACGAGGACAATATATGCTGGCCTAAATTGCGCCCCGACTAATGACATATTAAAAATTCGCCGCAATTCAGACTATCCCGGGTTTTCGATAAGAAACGGCGGGCGGGTTATTGCGGCCATTTGTTACCATTTCAAAAGTAACGGTCCACAAAATTACCAATTTGTCAATTAACACCCGGGGAAGCCTGCGGAATTTATTTGCTCGCACTGCGCGGCAGTGTTTCACAATCAGACCGCAAGCGGCAATTCCCGCAAGACGGGCGCGAGCCCGACTAATTAAGTAAAATAGTTAATGGCAATATATCGCTTTGATTCAATTAATTCGATATCGCAGACGACGCCAAAACACAGACCCCCACCTCCCCTTTTACTCCCCCTAGCTCGTCATTTCGACCACGGAAACCAACTGATTGGCCCGAGAAGTTCGATGTTATCTCACGGGTACAAATTTGCGCGGTGCCCGACGAATTGAAACTTTGCCGCGAACTTCAATCGAACGTCGAAATTTCGAGGAAAATCGACGATGCGCACACGCGCAACTTCGATTCGACTAATATATTTGTGCGCGACGTTTGTCGAATATATTTGAGTTACGCACGAGGAATCGTAAGGAGATAAATACGGTGGGTGGGGCGGGGCGGAGAGGGGGGGGGGAGCGGAAGGCCAGGTTTCTTTTCTTGGTCG
>JABFPN010005584.1:0-12907 GCA_022817305.1 Leptoteleia sp. ZL-2020
ATTTTAAATTTCCCACCTAAATTTTAAAAATATTTTAATTCAATTTGATTTCAGGGACGTACCTTGACATACAAAAAGTGGTGGGTACTCAAATACACCACCTGCAGTCTTTATATATATATATATAAAAATTATAATTTTATTTTTAGACAAAATTAAATTAGGTTATATAATAATTATAATCATTAATGATTAAAATACAAGTTTATTTAATTTTATAGTATATTAGAAAAAATGTTCATATTACCTGCTTCTATATCATAGTACATTTGTGTATCAATTTTCAATCGAAAACGTCCTGTTCCTCCTATCAAATACAATCTTGTTTTCCAGAAAATAACAGTCATATGTCTTAAAACTTGTGGCATCCTTAAATGATTACAAATTATGAATAATTATCAATAAATCCTAATAATTATATGTTTAAATTTAATGGAATGGCATTTAACTTTTGTTTACCTTGTAACATAGTACCATTTTTTAGTTATAAATGAATACTTCCATATATCATGATTGAATTCTTTATAATCAAACTGTCCACCAATCAAATACATGTCAAAACCTGGAATATCACACAATATAATATCTAAAATAACTTAAAATATTTTTCGCATGTATTTATAATATACTTATTTTTAATATTTGCATACACAACAAGTTGACTTGCCTTGAAAAATGATTCTAGTTCCGATCAACTTTTGTTTATTTTTAAAAGGTAGATCTATTATCATTTCTGATACAGATTGTCCATCCCATATATACAGCAAAAGATCATGAAAAATACCATATCTATACTTTACACTACATTGCATTACATCTTGATAATCTACATCTGTAAAATATATGTATTAAAAATATATGACCACCTTATATTATGTTAAAAATTAGTTTTTTTAATATATAATACCATGATGAAGTCTGCGTATTATTTCTTTTAATTTGTGTTCAAGTGTATAATTATTCTTTATATTCCATTCAGTTATAATTTCTATTAATATTTTTCTTTCAATATTCAAATTAACATTAGCAATTAGCTCAATAAAATCTTCATATGGCAATTCCAAAACAGCAAATCGTGGCAACTGATCAAATCGTTGAACACATAAAGAAAAACACAAGTCCCTTAAATCGTGCAACATTGGTTGATTTCTAACGTGCAACCATAAGTGCAATACATTTGATGGAACAAGGTGATACTCTATTATAATTTTTTTCAAATCCTTTACTAGTTGGTCGACAACAAAATAATTGGCAATGTCTATTAATTCCATGATGTCAAAGATTACATCCTTCTTAAATCGTTTTTTAAAATCGGAATAATATGACTCGTCGTATTCGTTATTTTCATTAATCCAACAAGAAAATGCCTGTAAAACATGCAAAAAAAAAGAGAGGATTGCATAATTTTCATACGAGAAAAATGTAATAAGAAACTGCTACGAAGTTCTCGTCTTACGACGGACAAATTGTTTACATACATAACCTGTCACTTGGTACGCGACTTTCTATCGAAATTTATTTCACGAAACAATGTTTTTCTGTACAAAAAAAAAAAAAAACAGTCAAATTATAATAATATATTTGAAATAAACTTACCAGAACATTCTTACAGGACCACTTTAATTGGATGGGAAATTCCGTGGTGTCGGAATCTTTGTACTTGCCAGAAAAAAGGGCCGAAAAATAAATAGATTTTTGGATAAGCCTTTTTTTATCTACAGGAAAACGTTCTTCATCCAAAACGAAGATAATATCGTTCGAATCAACTTGCATTTTCTCCATCATTCTAACTTAACCGGCAAATCACTGTGCACAAAACAAACATCCGCTTACACCATTTTATTGCGACTACTTTGTATTGGTGTGATCTAGTATGAACGTCAGAACAGATGTGTTATAAATGAACTACCAATTACATCTTACGCTTTTTAATAATTAAAATTTTAATGAATATCATTAAACAACAATATTAGGTAAAATATTTTTGCGCATTTTTCCTTGCGTAATGTTAATTTATGTGATCTTCTTTTTCAAATAATATGAAAAGATAATGTTACAAAATGGCAATACACTTTTTTACATTTAATTTAAATTATTGTAAAATGAAAACTACTTAATATATTAATCTTTTCATTGTGCATTTATAAACAGAATTATAACTTATATTGAAGTTGATGTAATTTTAATAAGTATATTGATAGATCATTACACAGGTTTGCAAGGAATTCATAGTAATACTTTATAACATTATATTTCGGTTCAAATAGTTGCATTTGTTAATATGTATTATAAAAAAAACTTTACAATGTAATAAAAGACTTGAATTTTTTATAATATAACGTGAAAGAGATAAATGAACAAAAATAGATGATACACAAAACTATTATTTGTAAACATTTCATTTATTATCACATATATTGATGACAAAGTTTTTATTTCATAACATAATGAATAACAAACAATTGATTGTTTCTTATATATAATGAAATAAATGGATTTGTTGAAACATTGCTTTTTTTCGCTCATTATTTATGTAAATAATTTCACTAAAAATAATTCACGCAAATATAAAATATAATCTCTAGTGAATAATGTTTATATTAAATAATATATTAGTGTAATTTATAAATATACAAATAATGTAACAAAACTCAATAAACTTAAATATTAAATTATCACTGGTTATTTTTAAATTAGAATGAAAATTTCACATAAACATAAAAAATAAACACATAGAATTTTAAATATCACATTTCCCATATTCAATATTTATTATAAATAACCGGCATAATATATATTTGTCATATAATCTTAATTTAAATTAAAAAATCTATCCAAAGAGATAATTCATTTTCTGTTGTATGAAAAATTAAAATAATATATTTTTAAAGAAATATCAATTTCAACGTAAATATAATTGTCTTTGCAACAAAATCCAGTCGCTGATTTTTTGCGTAATTTTGCGCTTCTGCAACAGAGCTTTAGCAGCCATTTGGAATTTTTCATCATTGCGACGAATGTACATGTTAGCATCATGTTCCAGTTGCAAAATTTTTTCTGGCCTAATTTCAACCATTGACAACATTTCCGTTAGATAAGGATTGAATCGGAAATAAACATCATCTGGTAAAAGATCGTTTAACGTTGTGTGCACCGCTAAAATTAAAATAAATTCAAGTATTTATTTTCTTAACATATATATTATTATTTCAATGATAAAAGTAAACTTAATTATGAAGTAATTGTTGCAATTTATAATTATGTTAACTAAATTTTGTTTGAATTAACCGTTAATTAATTACTTAACTCTTGATCCATATACTAAAAAGTTCCCAAATAAATAATAAGAATTTAAAATGATACTGCTGAAGGATTAACTGAATAAGTAGAAAACAAAGTAAACTAGATGATATGATATTTTTTTCAATTTACCTTCTGTATCTGTTGCACTTTCTAAAATTTTGAAAAATTTATCTTTCCAGCTTGACGTTCCCGTGACCTCTTTGCCTGTGGCATCTGTAATACTATTTAAACTGTAAGGAGCACGACCAGTTCCACACGAAATTATACATTGTATAGGACTGTCTGGCCATAATTGTTTAGCTTCGTGAATGGCTACAGCTGTAGGATTATTTACCATTATTCCTGTAAGTAATATGCATTTATTTATGTTTTCAAATATATTTTAACTTTATGATATATCTGAAATAAATAAACAAAAATTATAATTATGTCTTGATTTCTAATTAAATTATGCTATTACCTCCGTCTTGATGAAGGAATTCGCCGCATTTGTACTCTTCAAAATATGTTGGAGCAGCTGCAGAAGCTCGAGCTATTTCCCACAGTTTATGCTTATGGCATCCTGTATACTGACTTTCCATACCATACGGGAATGTGTAATTACGAAAAACGTATGCCATAACATAAGAATGGTTGATAACAGCCGAAACTGCTGAAAACTATTACACAATTGCATTTTAATAAATAATATATCTTTTTGGATATATAATATTCATTTTCATTATATAACAAATAAATACAAGTATATAATACAAATAATTTATTTAAAATGAATGTTTTATATTTATAGATACATGCAACATTAAATACCTTTGGAGAACAAGGTCCTCGAATAGTTTTAATAAGATCCGTATCTCCAATATGTTGTTTTAATAATTCTTCCCAGAGGGCTGTATCGTAATAAGCATGACTCCAAACTAAATTGCTTGTACCCCGAATAGTATTCTGAGTAAAAACCTTAGTGCTCATTTCTTTATACAAATCAGAAATTTCAGATAAAGACTTCTTTCTATGACCACCTGTGTATAAACAAGTATAAAGATTAAATTAATTTGCTTTTGATGTTTCATTTGAAATTTCAATCAGATTATTAACATTGAAGGGAACAAGAGTGTCTTGTACCTTGCTGATGTTCCATAGCATTGACTGCATGAAAACATTAATATAATACATTACAATGAGATAAAAATGTTTATAATAATTTTGCATACAATTTAAACATACCTAATACTCCGGATAAAATAGCTCCAGTGCTTACACCGCAAATATAATCAAACATTTCATAAACTTGTTTGCCTGTGAGTTCTTCTAATTTTTTTAACATTTCTATTACCACAATGCCTCGAATACCACCACCATCTATAGATAAAATACGAATACCTCGACCTGGTAAAGGATCTACGTGCCCTAAGAGGGCCAATGCCTCTTTTACAGATGCTGTAATAATAAATTAATTAAATAATTAATTTATTAATTTTTAGTTATACGTTAATTAACTAATTATTACTTCCACACTATCAACAAAGTTTTACTTTGGTTATACAATAGTTTTATCAACAAAGTATGAATATTTATATACAATAAAGTATTTAAAGGTAATCATTAAGAATTCTAAATTTATTCATGATGATTTTGGCAATTTAACAATTGCTAAAGTTATGTAAAATGGTGTACATTTAATAAATGAAAATTTAATTTTCTTATTAATAGATATTTCAATCGTTTTTACATATTAAAATAATGTTTTAAGAATACATTTTATGTTAATGAATATTTTTAAATCTTTTAAACCATATGTTTCACTTAAACTATTAAACATTTAAGAAACCACTTATGTACCTTGAATATCACTGTTTTTGTTTTTTTGTCGAGTGTTTAACAAAACACTGATAGCATTATCTTTTATGGCGTGGTGACGAGCATCCTCAAATTGCTCCAAATGCCGAATAAAATCATCAACTCTTTTCAGTTTTGATGTACTAGATTCAGCCTGCAGAATGCTATTTAAAATGTGTCTTGTTCTTGAGATAATACTTTGCTTGGAAACGCTAGCCTGGATGTTACTTTTCCATTTTGGCATTGCTGACAAAGGTAAAACTTTAGCCTTCGATGTTAATTTCGGAATCAACATAGAAATTACTTGAGGCAAATTGTACACTTGATCACGCAGATCATTTACAGTAACAGCTTTTAAGGTGTTTTGTTCAGCAGCCTCCTAAAGTAAATTATATGAAATTAGTATTAATTTTGTTTAATTGAACAAGTTACATCAATTTTATTACGCTTGTCTGTTTTAAAGACAAATCTTTGTTGTAGGATGACCTTATCACCTTACATAACTGATAATAAGTTGGTAATAACATTGTATGTTTTATAATAAACTATTTACCTGTTTTGGTATTCTTTGACTAATTTCAGTTTCTTTCTTTGGTACTGTTGTAGCCTCATCTTTAATATCACTCTTTTCTGTATTATTTCCATTATTTTCATTAGACTTGAAATTATCAAACGCATAATATTTCCTCAATGTTTCGATTTGAGAATAAGATAATTTTTGAAAAAACTCCACCCAGTCCTTGTTAAATACAATCTGAATATTTTTATCATTATAATATTTTGTTAACAACTCTTTTAATTGGGAAATAATCCTCCAATGATTCATTGGCATTTTGATGTAGTCACTAATATTTAATGTGGTCAATGACTTTCCCCCATTTTTAATTGAAGCATATTTTGAGATGTCACTACAATTTAAAACAAATATACACTTTTTAAAGCAAATGATATTATAGTACTAAACACAATTTTAGTATATATTACTTCATATATTATATTAAGTTAGAATATAATTAAATAAAATTAATCTAATTTGAGTGATTCTAACATAAAAATAATGCCAACCTACATAAATTGTAGGTTGAACATTTTTTCAATTCAACAATTGAAATCATTGTTGCTGTTTTAATGTTTGGCATAGTCATATGATTGGAAAATGCGAAAATATAGACTAATGATCACCTTATGTGGGGTGATTCACTCATACATATAAAACTCTATTATCAAATATCAAATGCGTTTCAACTTTGGACTAGAGACGTTTCATTTAACGTAAACAAACGTTGTGTCTCCTTTGACAGCTAATATAACCTATATGAACCATTCTGAACTAATTCTGAACTGTCTAAATGGATCAAAGCAAATAAAGTAAACTCATTATTATTGTTTGACACTTACATTTTAGAAAGTTACAAAATGTTGACAGAACGTGGAATTATCCTTTTGTTTAAATATAATAAAGTAAAAGAAAATCATAAAGAATTTAATATAATTCGAAAGTAAATTGACTATTTCACTAAAAATTTTATTAAACTAAAAGACTTGTTGAAAGAGGAACGACGAATACCGCGACTAAAGTACAAACTCAACTTTATGTCATCTTGAAAAAGTAGACAATCAAATATAAATACATAATGGTATCATGTAACGTTAGATCAGCTGATCTACTGACCTTCAATATTCATATTAATATTTTACAATTTAAAAACGAAATGATACATAAACTATTCCATAAGTATTATTATAAATATTTATAATTAGATTTATGATTTAGTTTCTCAAAGCATGTAATAAATCACTAATCCTCATTTGATCATGTAACAATGTATCGCGGGAAATTCAAATTCAAATATAAACTCGACACAGTTTTTTTTAACTTCTTTGTGAATGCAGTTTACATGATACGTTCATTCTTTTCAAACATAATTGGTTTAAAATTTAAACCTCTTTGAATTATAGTTTTCTTTTTAAATTTAATATAAAAGATGATAAATTTTTAATTACCTTGAAAAAGTTACAACTTTTTTCTTTCTTAAGTGTCTGACAAAAAGCATTAACGTGCGTTGAGATAATTTTGCACTTGGCGGCATTTTTACAATAAATTAAATTCTTTCACTCTATTTAGCACGATTCTTAAATTCAATGACGTAACACTTGCTGAGCAAAACAATTGAGTAGAATGTTTGCTCAACACTTCTTAAAACAATAAATTATATTATATGTTTTTAGTTAAATTGTTCAGTTTCCCTTGTTTCTTTTTTTCTTGTTATATTCACTTATGTAACTCGAAGCACGTAAAAGAATTAAAAGAGCAGAGGTATTCTGTTGTACCACTTGCAGCCTTCACTCTGGAACGCTCATCGAGATTACTGAATTTAGTTCACAGTATTAGATGTTTTTATAGACGAGTCCGCCATGCAAACAGGTCGACTACTACGATGTAGAAATTCAAATTGTAAATAAAGTCATGCAATAACAACAACAAGTTAACGCACTTAGGCGCTCACGTGTAATGTTGTTTTTGCAAACAAACATTAGTCAAAATTGTTGCAATTACTTTTAGATGGTGGGTCATACAACTCATTATACATATTCAAGTAAATATTTTGAATTTTGGTACACTATTATGCGCAATCGTGTAACAAAATAAATAAACATTAAATATAAAACCAAATTTGTTTACTTATTTTATTATAAGATGTAATGTGCAAACAAATAAATGTAACAAATGTATTATATGTACAAATTACAAACAAATGTAATAAACACTAATTATTTTTTATTTAAATGAAATCAGAGATGGATTAAATCTAAAGGATTAGAAACAACTCATCCTTTTTCTTCCGGGCACCTTAATATATTTTATAATAAACTCTTTTCACAAAAGTAATAGTAAATATAAAAATTACATTCTAGTACATAAAAAATATTTAAAAAATTAATTGTAATAATTAGAAATAAATTATATTAAAAATTAAAAATATATACTTACCAATCCACTTATTATCAAAAATAATTTTTGGTATTTTATTGAAATAAACTATTCCTAGTTTTTATTATTAGTTAAATATCTTTAAAATTAGAAACAAAAAAAGTTGTAATACATTTGTTGACACATTTTTGACATTTTGATTTGTTTAATAACCTTATTTTAACAATTATCAAAAACTCTTTTGTATCATCTTAGTATTTATTAATGTTTATTATGTTTCTTCTTTACGGTACTAATGCAGATGTTTACGCAATTCTTATCTTTTGGTAAATCAAGAAACTCAGGTATTTGTTACAAATATTCAAAGCTACATTTCCGATTTAAGTCAAATACCTTGAAATAATGATATTTTAATTGTTATTTGTTATAATATTCTTTTCAGAAGCTAATAATATAATACAACAAAATGATACAAAATCGTCAAGAGCACATAATGAAATTTTTCACGATTTGGAATTATGCAAGCAGTCGGAAAAGCTATGCAAGAACTCACATGAATTTGAGTATACTGACGTAATTTCATTATTCATAATATTTACTTTTTTTATTTATGTTTCTTTCTCTTTTGAACCAAATGAATACAAAGTCATAATTTTAATACTAACCTTAGATGCAAAAAGTACCAAATTTTTACAATGTTCAAAGCTGCGGTGACTCAAAGGTATACTTTTAATATAATTTTAAGATTACTCAGTATTTCTTAATTAAAAAAACCTACATTTTATATTAATAATAAAAAAAATAAAATTTTATAGACAATGGTAGAAGCAAATTCATGTACAAAATGTCAAAAGCAAATTGTAAAACTCAAAACGAAGCTGGCTAAAGAAATTGCGGATAAGAATAAAAAAATGTATACAATTGACTTATTTGTAACTGATAATCTGCGCGTCATAAAGTTTTTAATCAATCGAACATGACATCACATTATAAAGTCAACGTCATACTAAACTTTACATTTTTATGTTTCAAATATAACTCTACTTATAATGAAATCAATTATGTGACAAACCCAAAACGTCATATTTTAAATAATTTCTAATAATTTCAATGTATTTATTTTATTACTATGGATGTATTTACATATTATATACATACATTTGATTCTTTAGGATTTTAATGTCAGAATATGAAAAGAATACTCAGGAATTGATCTTACAGAAAAACAACGAAATAGAAATTTTGAGGAAAGAAAGAGATGATTTAAAGACGCAAATTAATACTTTGCATGAACAAGTAATGTCTACAACAAATTACCTCGATACACTTGAAACTTCATTTAATGATGTGCATGAGTAAATACAACTGA
This sequence comes from Leptoteleia sp. ZL-2020, assembly GCA_022817305.1. Taxonomy (NCBI): domain Eukaryota; kingdom Metazoa; phylum Arthropoda; class Insecta; order Hymenoptera; family Scelionidae; genus Leptoteleia; species Leptoteleia sp. ZL-2020. Next base: position 9,441 of record JABFPN010005584.1, read on the forward strand.
AACATTTTAAAGTTATTAGTATAAATTTTAATATACGCAAATTTTATTTTTTCAAACAATATAAAAATAAATAAATGAATAAATTCAAAAGAAAATACAATTTGTCCAAACTTTTTAGAAAGTATATCAAAGCAAAACAAACAGTTCAAGTTCTACATAGAAACATCGAGACTTTAAAGCAAAGTTTGGCAGAGCATCAACAATACATAGAACTGAAACATTCGCAATTTAAGCAGTTGAAAGAACACGCCACAGAAAGATTAAATTAGTAATAAATAAAATAAATAAGTATTTTGGAAGAATTAATATATCTAGTACACTTTAGACACACTTCTACTTATAATTTTTAGTTTCAAGCTTTTAATTAATTCAGGAAAATATTTTACTTAATGGAAAAAAATTATTTTACCGTAAATGATTTAAATATATTTTTAATTAAATATATAGATAATAATAATAGTGTTCATATTTAGTGCTAACCAACATTTAGCTACAATGGAAAAAAAATTCCTCATAGAGAACAAAGAGTCACAGGAAGCTCTAAATGAAGTTAATTTGAAATATGAATCTCTTCTAAAACATTTTCACGAAAGTAAAGAGAGAAATATTGAATTAACAAGGTTGTATAAAATTTAATAAATAAATATTTAATTTGATAACCTTTATTTATATAATTGTAAACTTTCTTTCAGATTCTGTAATATTCTTCTTAAGCTAAAAGTGTCAGAAGAAAATAAAAATGTTGAATCAATAATACAACATAATGATCATATGAAAAATACAAAGTAGAATTTTGTGTTCAATTAATATATAATAGCAAGGCAATTTTCATATTAAATAATATAAAATCATTATCACTAATTACAAATTAGTTAGGAACTAAATTAAGAATTATATCTGAATTTGTAATTAGTTAAAAAAAATGCAATTTTTATTATAAGCATTTTATCTAACATTGTATAAAAATAACTTTCAAGAAATTTAAAGGTGATTGATACCATTACTTATAATTACTAGTAAATAAAACATATATTATAAACAAAAGTAAATAAATGTATACTTGTTTTTCTCCTAACACCAAAACAATATTTTCATAAAAACATTTGGATTGCTTAAAACATTTAATGCAAAGTATTTTCAACATTAAAATGTTATAGCTTCTATTTTGTGATTGGTCAAGAGAGGAGGATCGACTCGTCACACCACTGCAAAAATATATGATGCATTATTAGACTCAATGCTTTACGTAATACTTTCAGTAGACATGAAGTTCTTGAACTTGACACGTGGATAGAAATTGTTTATCACTAAGTAATAGATTCAATATAAGTACAACCAAGTTGTTTGTATGATTTTTAATGCCGCGTAATTAGCAGTTATAGAATGTTAAGTTTTGATGCAAAATATTTATGAAATTTAAGATTAATTTTAGTTTGATTCAAAGATTTAAAATATAATTAAAACTCTAATAAATTAAACATTAAACATACATTTACATTTTTAGTTTTCTTAGGGAAAATAATTTGTACAAATAAATATAAAAATAAGTAAATTTTTAAAAAGTTTGTAATTCATAAAATCTTGTGAATTTTATAAATTCATGTAAAACTTATATGACTTAAGCATGATACAACTTAAATTCTTGTATAATCTTATTAAAAACAATTAATTCTTATAACTGCCATGCAGTCAGTTTTTGGGATAAGAAGGCAGCAAGAAAACATTAAATCTAATTACATTTAATTCTAAAGCAATTCATGGATTTGAATATAGAATTAAATGTAATTAGATTTAATGTTTTCTTGCTGCCAAGTGTAATTTCAAACAAATAAATATAAAAGTCACAAATGTAAAAGAATTATTAAATATATTTTATTACAAAATATTTATAATATAACAATAAAAAATGCAGCATAGGTCACATATGTATGTAAAGTGTAGTATTATTACAGTTATTAAAATATTTACATCTGTCCACACTGAGATATTGTAACTGGAATCTTTGGTTTATTATTAGGTCCAGTGGGCACATTTTCTACTTTTCTCATAACTAAAAGTCCATCAATAACTCTTCCAAATACAACGTGTTTTCCATCCAGGAAAGAACATTTTGCACAAGTAATAAAGAACTGACATCCGTTTGTGTCCTTACCGCTGTTCGCCATAGACAATAACCCAGGAGAATCATGTTTAAGAATGAAGTTTTCGTCGGCAAAAGTGCTTCCTCCATAAATACTAATAACACCGGTTCCATCGCCATTAACAAAATCGCCTCCTTGGATCATGAAATCTTTGATAACTCGATGAAAAATTGCTCCTTTGTATCCCAGAGGCACTCCATCCTTACGATATTCTCCGGTGCAAAATTGTAGGAAGTTTTCTGATGTTTTTGGGCATACATCTTCAAATAATTCGAAAATCATGCGACCAATTTCAGTCGTTCCAACAGACACGTCAAAAAATACCACCGGATTATTGGGGTTACGCAGTTGAGCTTGAATTTGATTCCAACTAGGCATTTTTCACTTTATAAAATATTGTCTACAAATTTTATAAAGAATTGTGATTTGTTTCAGTTAAAAAATAGTTTATTTACTTTGAAAAACATAATCAATTCATGTGTATATAAATAAACTCACCACTACACGTGTTGAAGATGGATATAAACAAACTTTTAAAGGTTTTAAAGCACAATACACACTGATACACAGTACTCGGCCATAACTTAACAATCTAAAGTTAGCCATTTCTCACGGCTTGGACTATGTTCCAAAATTAACTGGCGGTATAGTGCATCTTCTTCTGGTTTATTAAAATTCATATGTTTGTCTCACTAACGTAATACTGGCAATCAATTTACTAATAGGCTTTGGGGGCTTCCGAAATATCTCTTGCAATGCAGATTCTGCACTGCTATAGAGTTTTTATAGCAATATTTTAGTTACCAATAGTAAATAATAGTGAAAAAACACCATATAAAAACTCTATAGCGTGCAGAATCTGCACTCCAAGAGACATTCCGGACACACCCTTTGTTTTTGTTGCAGCCGACAAACAAATCGTAGGAACAACTTTTCTTCAAGAATATTCATCATTGCACATATTTTTTCGAATCAAATTGTTTTCCCAAGTTCACAGAATGTCGCTATGGTTCTTATATTATAACATACTAAATAAAAAAAATTTTCTTACAAAGGACACTAACTCCGTAACACTATCACTTTCTTCCTTCTCTTAAGGTGATGTATCACGTCTGCTGTCACGGATTTAGTGTCTTTTGTAATCAAAATTTAATTAATTTATGTTTTATGATCTGCGGACCAGAGCGCTATTCTATGGACACGGGAGTATAATTATATTCACAAAAATATAGGTATTGTTGAATATTCTAAACGTATTTTGGAATGTGCGATTTTTTTGTCGTCTGCTCGAAAGGAAGCAGCACTTTCCAAAATACGTTTAGAATA
>JABFPN010005585.1:0-12905 GCA_022817305.1 Leptoteleia sp. ZL-2020
ATTACGAATTTTTTATTACTAATTACCAAGATCTTGGTAATTCGTAATATATGAATTCGTAATATATGAAATAATATTAGTATTTATTTAAAAGAAAGATAATATATCACAACTTTACGAAAACACTGAGTAAAATATACTCATATATTTCTCTCAGTGTATTTAATACATAAAAAAGTCCCCTAAAAGATAGCATTAATTATAATTGAAATAGCGAATAGTAAATATATGAAACTGCATTACATCTACATCCACAATATTAAAATACTCCACTTAAGTATACAAAACCGTCTCCTACCTTCAGTTGCATCTTCATTATCCCCGAAAATAAAGCAGTACTCATTCAAGCTATTCTTTTTCACTATTCTATAGTAAAACCCAACAATGAATTTATATATTATATAAAACAATCTTAATACCCATACATAATCATCACTTATTTCCCAATTAGAGCCTGAAATTTGTCCTTTGTTTAAATTAACCTAAAATTCATCATATCTCCGCGACACGACGGAAAAGGGGAAAAACGAGCGCTGCCTAAATGTTCACTTGCTATTAAATTAAAGGATCGCCGTTTTGTTATCAAAATATATAAGTTGAAAAACCATCCGGAATTACTTAAATAAACAAACGAGGCAGAAAAAGTTGCAACTCCTATCAATCTCTAAATTAAAACATAACAGGAATAAAAATACTGGACAGCAATATAACAAATATGAAATCAGAATTACACAAAACGGCCCGGTGAGACGAGACAGTCTCTCCAATATTTCTCTCCATTTTTTTTTTTCTTTTTCATTATCGTTATTATTATTATTGCACGAGGGGAGGCGAGCGGGTTGCAACAATTAGAATAATTTGGATGATAAAAGTGGCGGCGAAATGAATTTGGCCGCGGACGCGAGACGCTTAGGTGTCCCTTGGTCGATGCATCAGCGCGGCCTATGCCTGTCATGTAAGAGAAGCACGATTTCCAAAGGCTTTAGAAACACCGGTGTGTTCATGCATAATTCAATCAGAGTTAGACTAGAAACGTCAATACAGCTCACAGATTATTTCTTTTCCCGGGCTGCTGCGTTTCCTCTCTCTTACGCTGTCGTTCTCTATCAATTCCCCAGCTTCGTTTCACCCCCTCTAAAACTCCCTCCCTCGCCCTCTCGTCTATGACTCTCTTTTGCGCGCTAGTTCACAGGGACAGTGTAAAGAGAGGTAGAGAAAGCAAGTGGAATAAAAAGAGGAGAGGAATGTAGCAGAGTGGCATCCCTCCTTCTAGCGTTTCACCCCCCGACCTATTCATTCGTCTATCCCCACCACTTCTTCTTTTATATTTTAATCAACTAATTCTGCGCAATGCGTACATTTAATGCGCCCTTTCGGCCACCCGCACACAGTCTGCGACCATTCCGCGTTTTAATTGTACAATGAGATGGCTGCTGATTCGATGGCATTTTTTCCGCGTTGGCCAATGAGAGTTGGATCATCATACAAATCAAGTGCATTTGGATCGTGCCACTTTTACAGCTTTATTCGAATTTTCTGTATCTACTATTCGAAAAGACCTGATATCGACATCAAATTAACATTCATAAAATATATTCAATCGGACTTTATTTTACGACGAGCCGATGTTTTCGGTGGATGCTCGATGCGCTGAATTTAATATCATGCTCAATCATTATGTTTTCCATTATCGTGTACACTACTACACAATTATTATTAAGGTTTATTGTAATGGACTTGGGATTTGTACGCGAGCTAAAATAATGAGTGATCGCGATGGCTGCCTTAGCTGTTACTTTAACGTCAGGCAAGGATATGAAAGGATATTTTATTTCCCCCCCCCCCCCCTTTTTACCTTTCAATGTGTGCTAGGCAATGTTAGAATTTGTTTAACCGTTCGTTCGTTTGCATTTTTCCACCGTTACTTTTTGTTCTCGAGTATTTTTTCCATTCGTTTGTTTGTTTGTTTGTTTCTTTTTTTTTATGTGTGTACATATACATGTAACATTCCAGTGACCGTTTATCGGATTTAACATCAATCTAAGTTAAATCTACTTCTAAATTCGGTCGGTCTCTACTGAGAATCATAATGTTACTGTTCATGTCCTTAAAAATAAATTAAGGACGTGTATAATAAGACACGTATAATGTATTTTTATAGATAAAATTAGTAAGCTAAAAAGAGAATGCTTAAATAACGAGACGATCTAAAATAATAATTTCACTTCTCGACAGTCTAAATTAAGACTCGCTGGAATAAAATTATAAAAGAATAATTATTTATAAGATATTATTATGGAAATTCTATTTAAGTTCACGTCAAACCTGTTACTTTTCGTTAATCATAATCGCGTAGCAGAAGGCACGGATGATGAGCATCAACCATTTATTTATTACTATTTTAAAATAAGTAGCAATATTCAATTGTGTTAGAGATATTTTAATTTTAAACTGAAGTGAAGAACGCAGATATATCAGTGGGGTATACTAATCGTTAAACTCAGGCGAATAAGAGGTGTACAGTGTTTGGAACTACATTTAATTAGTCTGTGACTATCATGCTAATGGATTCTAATAAAATTAATATATAAAATAATAATTTACCATTGTTTAGTAGTGACATTAATACAAATCATGATTCGCATCTCATGCTATTTATCAAAAATTAAATGTTCATTAAATAATATGCACAATGCAGAAAATATTAAAATTTTAAAATGCTTATACAAGAGTTACTATTAAAAATATAATAATTTCATATTATCTTATATTCAATTATAAATACATACACCTTTAAACATGTAAATAGTTTTATAATTAATTTCTGTAATAATTATTTTCAAAACATATTATAAATGATAATTTAAGATAAAGAAACATGTTCCAACTGAATTTAATATTTTGCAAATATGCACATAAGATTAAACTTTCAATAAATGCAACAAGAATGTAAATCACCATGATAGTTTAGGTAGTAAATTCTTTAAGAAATGTAGATTACATTAAGAAACAAATTCACTTTTCATTATTTCATTTTTGTCATCTAAAATTTTATCAATTGCTAGTAAAAAAAATGCAAAAAATTTCCTGCACAGCGATATAAACATAACTTTGTTATCTTCCAATTAAGCCAAATGTTTTAACCCAACAAAATTGCACATACCATTTTAGATTAATTAAAAAACATGTGATTCATAAGTTGTTTATAATATTATGGGTCTACAAATTTCATTAGAAATTTGTTACAATTTATAAAGAGCAATTTTAAATTTAATCATAGATAGAAAACGATTGGAAAGTGTTAAAATTTTATCTGTTTTTACAATTTTGGTAAACAAGTGCAAAAAACTAACTCGATTTCATTTGTGGAAATTCCAAGTGGGATGGGGAGTTATTGTGAACCTTTCCCAAATAATTTTGAGGGTGCTTTTGTTTTTTACACTTATATTCATTATTTCAAGAATTCATGATTCAAACAATTTCGTAATTGACAATAATTAATTGAAGTATTATTACTCAGAACTTAATAAATAAAAAAATAAATTAATTTTGTCAATATATATAAAAAATAAATAAAATCAATTTCCACAGAAAAATGTTGTATGAAAACGTATTATTAATAGTAAAATGTACTATATTAATAAAATTAATTTTAACTGCTAAATAATTTTCATACATAATTTTTCTATGTATTGTTTTCAATGTATAATTCCTTTAAATTACTTACTCATTTCCACGGTGTATAAGTTCCCGCGCGTGAAAATACAGCTAGATGGCAGCTGGAGTTCAGCTGGATATTCGGCTGGATGTTCGGCTGGATACAAAACTGGATCCCGGCTGGATACAATACTGGAAAAAAGCTTCGTTTGGCGTGAATCCAGCCTTTTTAAAACGGCTAGTTATCGGATGGTTCAGTCAACCATTTTCCAATACCTTCTATAAAACAAAATTTTAGTGTTACACCTTGTCATTTATATTTTTATTTGAACTGAAGAAGGACATTTATATTTAAAATTTGAAACAAATGGAAAAATAAAGCAAAAAGTAATAATTACAGGTAAATTTCCGAAATTCCTGCCCTTCGAGGGGTGTATTTTACTGAATTATACTATAAAGAGTCCAAATTTAGATTTAAGGAAAATAATACTAACCCGACTGGTCACTAGACGTTAGCTGTCAAATCCAGGTCCTTTAATTCCATTCATTATAAAAAGACCCTTGCTAACAGGTCACTAGATACCTGTTACTAGGCACTCTATACCAGACATCCATCATGGATTTAGCCATCGGATCCACATCATTTAATACTGCAAGGAGAAAATTTTAATGTTGAAACAACGCTAGTTGGTGTTTGTGCAACAATGTTATAATGTTAATATTGTCTCAGCATTAATGAAAGTATGTGTTACAGTGTCATCATGTTGTTGTATTATTATCATAAAAAAATTAACATTTTAGTCGACATTGCAAGAGGATAGAGGACATTATGTGAGGCAAGTGATGCACTATTGAAAAAATTTTGTCCGAAAAGGAACGTAGAAATGCAGAAATTGCAAGCATAAACTCGCACGTTATAATAAACATCGAGCGAAACAAATTGACACGGTTACTAATCAAACAATAACAACATTATGACACTGTTGGCAATACAGATTTTTAAGTTACCATTTAACAAATTTTCTTGTAAATGCTACATTTAATCTTATGTAAATCAGTCGTGCTATTAGAGGATTGTTTTTTTTATATAATTTCAACATACATTTAACATATACAACTTACCAAAGCAATTAATGTTGTAACAACAGAAAGGTTTTCCTCCGTATGTTCACTCGATCGCTATTCTTTAGTCACTGAACATTCCCAATCGCCAATCGTCACTGGTCCTCACTGATCGCTTGAACCCCACTAAATAACAAAAAAGATTCAAACTTCATTATGCTTGCATTTGCTCTATTTTAAAAGTATTCTTTTATTTCTTTTTTCAATTGAAAATCTATTTTAAAAATTAATATATTGAAGGTATAATGTATCAAGAATATACAATCAAAACCGTCTGACCAAATTCGGGTAGCAATTACACATAGTTTCAAATTCCATTCAGAACAGTTGAATCATTGAAAATTTAGAGTAGCTTTCATGCAACCACTTTGGTGATAGTGGTGGAGGGTGGTTGAGCTTGGTATCATGATATAACATTTTTAAAAATATTATTAATTCTTTTTTCTTCGCTTCCCAATCCGAAAACAACACGGGGTTTTTAAAACACCGTTGACTTTCTTATCCATATATATTATTCTAATGGCAGTTTTGAGACCAAATCGCTATTTTATTGACTTGTTTACTGGCAGTTTTGAGGACATTTGGTAGTTTTGAGGACACTTCCTAAAATTACGTTCCTGGGGCCTGGCAAAGTTAGTTTCGTTATTTTTTTAAAAAATTTGTAAAAGTGAGTTTAGTTAGTTTTTAAAAATTTATAACACAGTTTAAACACTCAATTTTGAATTTCCCTCCATAATTTGAAAATTTACCTCCAAAATTTGAAAATCCAACACGTACCTAGTCTCCCAAATAGGGCGTGTCTCCAAAACCACCATTTGGCAAATTTATATATATATATATATTTGACTTTAAATTTTTTATGAATGTAAATTTGTTTTTATTTTATATTTTATTTTCATGAGAAATATATATTCGCTTTAACTAGCTTAAGAAAAAAAAATGTTACTATTTAGCAGTCTAAAATATATATAATATATCTCTAAAATAAGTTTTAATAGGTTTGCGTGCCCATATAGTACAATCCTTCATATTTTCAGTACACGATAAGAGTACTGGAAAGAACTGTTAAGCCCTTGACAAGTTTCGCAAAAAATTCATACAATCATTCATGCACATGAGTTTACACGTAGTCATATATTTAGTTACGTAATATAAAAATACTGAATTATCAGAATTATCAAAATATAGGATGGTTTTATTTTATAACAATTTTTGTTTACGCCACTACACAAATTTTGAAAATACTACATACTTATGTATGGCAAAACTTATTATGTATATGAAATAGTTACTCCATTCTAATAATATATAGTAACTTTGAAATAATTTTTTTCAACGTACTCGTATGGAAATGGTTTGGTATATATAAAGAATATAAACACGGTATGGGCAAAAGTATGGAAACGATCTGGCGAAGCAGTATGGCAAGCAATCTGGATAGAGTCTTTCGAAATAATTTAAAAAACGCAAAAAAAGACAGAAGAAAAAGAAAGGTTTGAGTCAAAATTAAAACTCGAATCCGTCCGTGGAATTCGAACACTTTATCCATCCTATCACTGGAATTTTATAATATTTATTGGAATAAATTATTAAACTACAGGACTACCGAAACATTAATCAAACTACTTCCAGACCGATTTCTTATAATCTGCACATCGTCTCAGAATATTTCTGGGAATCACCGAAAAACGAATCTTGAATGACACAACAATCTTTGAGAAGCATAAATTACTGTAAACAACAAATAAAAATGTCGCGCAAAGTCTAGGCTTTATTTAAGACTTGCCGGATTTATCGACAAAATAATTACACGGCATGCCCCTCCCCCCCGATCGCGTCTCCCTCCGAGCCCGAACGAAAGAAATTCATAATTTAAAAATTCGCATTTGACGTGCAACGATGATATTGAGAGTAAATAAAAATGTAATCTCTCTTGAAAATAAAGTACATTCCGGTCCAGCATTAAATGTTCGAAATTCGCATCGCTCACGGGCTGCGTATCCCTCTAACGTCCCCCTCGATCGGCGAGCTCCACCGGTGTTTCCTCTGTCTATTTCTTGCTTCTATATTCTTCTATCTTTCTGCTTATTTCATCCTTTTACGTTGTTCATTCTCACACTCGTTCTCCCTTTTTTACTCCGGCGTGTACTCCAAGCAAGCCTCCCCAGTCCTCGCTAACTCACTCATCCCCGTGTTTTCCCGACCCCTCTTGCTGGTTACTCCCACTATCGTCATCGTTGCTGCTACCACCGCCACCCAAACTGGCACCGCGCAAAAGAGGGAAATGAAAGCGAAACTGTTCAGCAGCGCCCCCTCCCGTCCCCTCGGCGAGTGTACTCCATGGCAGCCACCCTCCGGGGCCACCCTTATAATTTTTCCACCCCTTTCACTAAAATTAAAATCAATAGTGGCACCACGTGCCGGCTGCCGGGAACCCACCGGAAACACCACCCTCGACAACCGAACTGAAGCCTTCCCTTGGAACTGTTTTAAAATAGTCGGTGTATACATCTCTCCGCTATTATCGCGGTTAGAATTGAAACATTTGTTCTTGCCAACGCGAAGAACTGATACGCCACTGAATGCTCGCGATCGGTCCGACGTCTCGCAATTAGGAGGGGGGCTGACAGTTCTCCTCTATTTCAGATACAGGAGAATCGTTGCATTTGTTTACTTATTGTTATTGTAAGTGGGACTTGGGTCTTTGTTCCGCCCGCTTAGCTCAATTTATGCTAACCGTTTCGATCTCCTCCGAAAGGGGGAGGTTATTTTGATGCCAAGAAAAAGAAAAACGGATCAGAATAGTTCGGTGTTGAGGATTTCGCACCGATTTAGTGACATTCTTGAATAATCAAAAACTTTTATTATTATAGATACTAATAATTCATTTTAATTAATATTTTTTAATTGACATATTATTATTTAATAGCCGTTAAGAATTCCAATTTATGGTACTGCTTTAATTTGGTAAATTTTTTATGAATCTTCCCATTTTTTTATGTAATAATATTAGATGATATGAAAAATATAGGTAAATGTTCATATAATGGAAAGCGTTAAACATATTAATTTCTTTTGGCTTATTTCTTTATCATTTATAGAAGAGAAACGATGTTGCTTTGGAGGAAATTACAACAGTTTAAACTCCTGTAAAAATGCTTTTGTTTTATACGTCGCGAGTATTTTCAAAACCAAAATTTTTCCATCAATTCTGTTGATGTTGTAGTTTTCTTAAACTGGTCGCGTTAAGCATCCAATCAGTTTCACAATAAGGTCCGTTAAATAAGAGTTTTAACATGGAAAAAGAATGCTTTGAATTTTAATTATGTGGAAGCTTTAGCTCAATATACGTTATCATGCAATTTAATCCCTTTTTTGCATGCACTCCATTTTAAATGACTTGGTGCTAAATTGACATCGCCAGTCAACGGTTAACCGTCATTGTCATCTTAATGACGAATTTATATGAAAAATTATTGTATTTTAAGAAACTGTATCCATCGAATGTATAATAACATTTGAAAGTATATTTTTTAAATTAAATAAAAATTAGTATCAGTTCCCTTTACAATATTATAGATAATTTACAATAATATACTAATAATTAAATAATTTTATAGCTATTTTCTTATGAGCATCAGTAATTGCATAAATGTCGTAATTAGAGAATTCCAGAATTTAACCATATAAACTGAAAAATCCTATTTGCAAATTTATTCATTTTATGATAAATAAATTTAAAAAGAACATACAAATCTATAACCATGAGATATAATAAAAATCAATGATATATTGCAATAGTTGCAATAAATTAGAAGAATTTATTATATATTTCAACTAAATGTGATTTAAGTTTGTCTCATAAAGAAACAAATCTTTCCTAGCGATGAAAAATATTCAGACTAACCATCTCATTCACATTGGTTCAATTAAAAGCATAGAAGGCAAATTTTATTGAAAAATACACAAATCAATATTTTCAAATCATAAACCATCAAATATTATATTAACACGCTTAATTTGATAAGAATTTATATTAATATGTGGTTATTTCTTCTAAGTAGTTTTACTCATTTATACTAATGCAATGAAATGTGTATTAATGATTAGGAATTAAATTTGAAATATGTAAAATAAGAATTAATGTATTGCATTTTCATGTAAGTATCAATCAATCAATAAACGGAATATATATTAAGCATTAACAATATTTGAAATAATGCCACGTGAAATGACACGGACATCTTTCAAATGAAATGTATGTAGATTTCTGATTCATGTAAATAATCTGCCAAATTTAGAATGTCTTATAATCAGTCATATTTATACATTTCTCATATTAATGTACAAGTGTTTATTAAGAGATTGAAGTGGACGTAATAATAGTTTTTAGGATAAAAAAATTTTAATATATAGTTTACCTAAGGCAATACACGCGAACTTCATCACTTGGGCATTCTCACGAATTGTACATAAAAAACTTCATTTACTGTACAACTTGAGGAATCTGGGATAACGTCACACGATTCACGTTAATAGAATTAATGGTGGCGACCAATTAAAAAGGAATACTCGTAAAACGTCATGCAACGCATTGAGTGTCTAGTACCTAAAGTTTTGGTCCCGACGAATTTCAAGTGATAAAATTTGAGTGTACTTGGAGTTATATTAATTATTTACACATAAAGAAGAAAGAAACAAGAAAGAATATATGTTTGTAAAATTTGTTTCTTTAAATTCTGTTATATAGTCAGAAAAGTTGCTTTCGAAAAATTATTATAATTTTCATTGTATATACATTTTATTGTATGAGATTTTTATAAAATGTGCTGATTTTTTGTAAAATATATAATTAAGATAACATACAAATATAAAGGTAAATTTGTCACCCATATTTTTTCCAGTATGTATAACAAGATATATTACACAAAGTAATTTTATATTATATTATTTTATACTCAGTAACTACTAATATAATGTCATGTATAATTTTGATAAAATTTGTATATAAATTTATATCTAATCTATGATGTACAATTATCTTATAAAAATTATTACTATATCTTATAAAAATGTCCATTAAATATTCTAATAATACCTTCTTAACCAATATTGATTTAAAATATAAGTTAATATTATTTTTTTTGATTGATTAATTACATTCAAATTTAAATTAACAGTGAATTTAACCTTGAATAATACATAATGGAACTCAAGATAAAACGAACGTCTGCTATTGTATGATCGCACTGTCCAGAAAATTTATTTCCTGTATTACACATTAAACGTTTCACATTTGAAAGCACATTATTTTTTCGCTAGTTTTTATAATTGAAGCACAATTTTCATCTAAAATCCAGAAAATTGCCCCCTCGATATCACTTTATCTGCTTTCTGTCGATTCAAACTTGGACAATTTTATAAAGATGTTTTCTCAGTACATTTAGAATATTTTAACACTATAATACACTGAAAAAAACATATGAAAATTTACCAATAATCAAGCCAGGTTTACTATGTTTCTTTGGCAACTGAAAACAAATGAAAAAATGACAATTTTTACAACGAATAGTAATAAAAGTCCATAGCTTTAGCAGTACACTTGTTTATTTTACACCCAGTCGTACCATTATTTATCGAAACAACGATTTCCTTTTTCCAAATATCACCCCATTTGACCCATAACACGAAAAGCCGAAATTGATTATTAGTAAATTTTCATAGAAAATTGTTCCCGGTGTACTTTGAAACAAACACGAGCCACGTGGTCAAATGAAACAATAAAACTTGATCATCCGATCGCATTTTTTCGTAAAAGCTCTTTTTTCCAGCGAAATATCGAAACAAAGAAGAGAGAAAAAAAAGGGTACATTTTAATGGTCGCTGATTTTTTCGAGCAAGCTCGCGTGGATTATTCGCATGACCGGAGGCAGAAGCCATAGGTACGCGAGGTGTACGTATTGTTTCACCTATAATAGGACGAGTAACAGGTAAGGTTCGATTCACAATCAAAGCATACAGGTGGCCGACCAATCGTTGCACAAACGCGAGTGGCGGGCATATGTTTACAAGTGCGGCGAGGAGAGCCTGAAAGATGCCAACGCATGAGAGGGTAGGAATGTCTATATACGCCCGAGGGATATTCATGGGACAGTAAGGATAAGAGGGACAAAGGAGGATCAACAAAGTGGTGCCGGTGTGTCCGGGAAATCTACAGACGGCGGGCGCTTTCGCACCCTTTTAACGACCGAAGGGATTCCAAAACGGCGCTGTCTTACGCCAACAGCGGCCAATAAAGATAGATACGCATCTCGTTCGGATGGAACGATCCGTCCCCGTGACTCGGTAGACTAATTTCAACGCGGGCAAACTAGACCGAGAGATGGAAAAATCTCGCCGGACCAAGGAGCGGTAGCCGAGTTGAAAAAAGAAGAAAAAAGAAGAGTTGAAAAGGGGACGCGTCTTAAATTAGAAAATTCTTCATTCGAAGGGTGGCTATTCTGCGATATATTAATAAATTTAGCGCCGGACAAAAGTAAGCGAAACCGGCGTGTTATTGACCCCTGCTTCTACTGCCCCGGTATTGCTAATTTTCGGTCTGGCTGAGCGTGAAAATGTACCAAAGGATCTTGGGCATTATTGAAAAGGGGGAAGCACCCGTGACCCAAAGATTGCCAAGAAACCACCCCGCTCGTCGCTTTTTCTTTCAAATTGAGCAGTTACGTGTTAATTTTAAATTATCCACTGACATATTTTTCTAGCCAATACACGCGTGAAAATTGCCCCGCCACTTGAGCGTCACCCCGCAAAGTCGAGCGGGCGATGAAAGGCGCGGAAATTGCCCGGGATCGGCGCGGCCGATCGGGGCGCCGTCCAAAGGTGGGGCCCCGCCGCCGCCGTCCGCGGAATTAATCGAAAACGCGCGCGTAATCCGCGGCCTCGGACGGGAAACGCCGGCGGCGGCGGTGGCGCAACGCGGGCGCCACCGCCGACGTCACGCGGCGCCCGTTATCGGCGGCTTAATATAATTATCGGTTAAAAATAAATGCCGCGCGGCGGGCGAAGATGACGTCGCCGATGACGGGCCGAAAAGGCGCGCACCGGCGACTCGTCGATAATCGCGGCGTAATCGGCGTCGCAACCGCGAGGCGCCGCGAGACGCCACGAGACGCCGCGCGGCTCCGATTAACGCTGTCCATTATTCCGGCCTCCTTGGCGCGGCGTTACGCCTTTCCTTCCACCGCCGTCGTCCCCGCGCCACTTTCCTAAAGCTCAAGTTTGTTCGTATTCTAAACCGGATTCCTCTCACCCTTGCGCTCTTCCTCCACAGTTTTATCCGCCATACTACAATGCGACGGTATTGATTTAAAAGTACATTCGTGTTTTCATAATGCTGTATCTGTACGTCGGCAACGACGCCCAACTGTGCCCCTCCTGCCCTCCGTCTCTTTAGCTACCATCGCTTCATCTCTACTATTCGAACACCCTCGGCGCCCACGCTTCGCAACGGCCGTGTTCAACCAGCCAGGGATCAAACAGGCGGCACAATCAAATCACCACGCTAATCGTCCAACCTGCCTAACTTCAATTTCATTGTTAAAAATAATTGGAGACGCGCGGATCCAAACAATATACGCGCGCGATCGCGACTTACGTTGCCGCGCTTACGTCTAATCGGCCGACGATAACGCGGCACGCGTCTCGCCGACTCTCCCGCCGACGCAACGGTCATAATTGACGCGCTAATTATACCCGCGCGAATTCCCATTCCCATTTACAGGTGGTGATTACAGCCATTTTCATCCCCTGGCCCCGGGTGGAATACGTTCCGCCGGCCCAGTAAAGGCACGATACTAGTTGCTAAAATTTATCGGTACTGACCCGATACAGGGCCAGTACAATTCTGCACTAAAGTAATACCACTGGACCGGTACTGTTTAGCTAATCGCACGATACATAGCCTAGCTTTGAAGAATTTTTTTTTTCAGCCCAACAGTGCTGGCACGAGTCTGGACCAACGTTGGCATTGATACACCCATTCTTTTTCCAGCCCTGTATCCAGCTTTCATCCAGCTGCCATCCAGCTGTATTTTTCCGCGCGGTTTTATAATAAATGGCCGTATTTC
>JABFPN010005586.1:0-12903 GCA_022817305.1 Leptoteleia sp. ZL-2020
TCAATTGTTGCCACATCAGGCTTAGACCTTGTGAGCCTTATTCTACAGGATAAATAGAGAAATAAAGTTTTAACAACTATATCAGAACAGAATTTACAGCCTAACCTCTAAAACAACTTCGAAAACAGTAAAATAAACTTGATATAATAAAATTTTCACTAAAATTGGCATCAAAAAACAGTACACATTACTAAAATTATATCTTAAAAGTTTTGCGTTAAAAAAATTTTAATTGTAGTTATGTTTTATAGCCTTATTATTTAATTTTTATTATTAATTGATTTTCTCAATTCTGCTGCATAGTTGACTCAAATTTACATATTTATTGCACGAAGTGAACTGCACTTAGTTGACTCTAAAACCAACTTTATTTTTATAGTTAGGATAACCGAAAATTTCTCTCAGTGTACGCGGAGAAAAATAAATTGAAAAAATTAAAAAAGGGTTGAAACGAATTACTAGTTTTTTCTAGTCAACGGGCAATATACTTGGAATGTTAACGTCAAAACTCATACTTCAATAAACAAAACAAAAAATTGTTCCAAAAGGACTATCCGTTGTTTCCAAAGGATTTATTTCTGTTTAAGAAAATTAAATTTTTAATTTTTCTTTCGTTTCGTTTTTTTAATCGAAATCTTTTTGAAAGAAACATAGGGTGTACATTTACGAGATAAAAAATTATAAAGAACAAATCCGAGATCGACTACCGTTTCTGTCGCCCTTGTGGAAAAATAACACACGAAACACATCACTTACACAAACTCATTGGTGAGCTTTGAAGCTCACCGCGGATCGCCGACAAAGGATCGGAATAATAAGCTAATCGTACCTACAATCCATAAACGCGGGACAGAGCTTGGAGAACAGAAAAGTAAATGCAAACCCGCGAATTCCTAGAAAAAAGTGAGACAAAGTGAGAGGGAGATAGAGAAGGAGAAAAAACTCTCAACTCCCATTGCCAGATTTATAACTTTGTCTCCGACTGTATTCTCAGTATTTCGTTTTTATGACTGTCGTTCAAAAATTAAAAAGGAAAAAACTTGCGTACTCTATTGAAATTCGTGACTTGTGTTAGGTGTACGAGTATAGATGTGTTTATAAGTGTGTATATATATATACATATATATGTATGTGTATTTAACGGTGATATCCGTAATGAAAAAAGGAGGTACGAAAATAATAGAGAAACACAACAAGGAAACTGAAGCTTTATGGTTATTAAGCAAATCGCCCCCGTCACTGAACTCTGCAATAGCCAAGTTTTCAATTCGAATCATATGGTGTAATCATGTACTGTGCGTTGCAAATAATCAAAATGTGTCGAATAACATTTCACATTTTATACATATATATAAGTTTACTTATTTGTTTGTTGACTAAATGTCTTTTACCTTGAATCGTATATGCATGTAATTAAATTTGTCGAGAAATCAACACTGCATTGTTGCAAGTGATTGTTATGGAAATTGTTCTCTTGGTTGAAAAAGACGATCCCGGCCTGTGACCTGTTCACCTATATCTCGGTCATCAATTCCACGACACTAGTCGAGGAATCGAGATAGCCCACCACCTTGCGTCATTAATACTTGAGCCAGTCGTACAAAATGGATTAGAGCGATTCAAGGCAGATGTACGCGTAAGTTGAAAAAAGTCCAACGGGAAAGTTTCGTTGCAGAAAAGAAGAAAAATAAGAGCCAAGCGACGAAGATGGCTTAACGTCGCGATATTCTTAAAGGTCTTCATGCAATTTTCCTGCGAAAGATATCTCATCTCGTAATGTAGTGCGTTGCCTCTCTCTGCGGAGAAAGAGAGTCGGGTGGTGTAATCATATGATGACCGTGTTTGTATAGAGCGCGCTAGGTGGCAGGGGGTAACTTTTTGTATAAAAACATATTTATCCGCATGCATGGAGCCCTCGTAACGGGATACAATGTTAGAGGACGGGGGTAGGTAGATAGGTAGATAGGTAGGTAGGTAGGTAGGTGGTTTGCGTGTATACTGTTCGCTCCAAGCAGTTCCATCATCCACGCGAGAGAGCGAGAGAGCGCGGGGCCGAGGGGTCGAGGGGGCGAGAGGGCGAGGGGCAAAGGGAACGCGTGAGTCGATGTGCATTTACGTGCTTGTTTATGTGTTAGTGGGTAGACTCGCAAAGTGAACTCATAATGTAATCTCTTAATGGGGGGTATCAAGCGTGGATGTATGGTGCCGCGAGTCCAGTTCCCATCTGTCCATGGACAACAAACAAATATGTCCCGCGCGCAAATCCCTAAAACATGCCTTCACACCGCCTCACACCGCACGACCAACGGTTTCCTTAACAATTATTATACCGCACCAAAAACTGACGACGGGCTCTATTATCTTGTCACATACGCAACGCGCCACGAGAAATCATTACTCTTTTCAACTTTATATCAACCAAATACCTGTCGATCTTTGAGTACATGCAGCGAAATAATTTGAAACAAACGCAACAACCTTCCAATAATTTACCAACTTTTATTAATAAATGCTTGTAATATATTCTTAAATCATATAAATATACATAAACATATATAAATATATTTGTTAATGAAATAAAAGTAAATTAGCTAGTTGGTGTTGTACAAAAAAAATGGTAGAGTTAAAAATTGTAACGAAAAAAATTCTGTCCGTCGAGGCAGAATGGTGCAAAATGCACGCGCTAATGTGCCTCGTGTAAACTTAACAAACAAAAGGACGCACCGGATAAACTCGTTTCAAATTTCAACTTTTAAGGCATTTACTTGCGCGCTTGGATTTACGTAATACTTTAATTATCATACGAAAATGTATTAAAAGTTAATTGAATTTATTTCCACATTTTAAAGTTTGAAACGAGATAAATTTGTCCGGTCTGTCCTTCTAGTGTTAAATAATATCTAACGTAACTTGGCTACTCGATATTTAAATGTATTAATTCTTCAAAGTCTTACATTTTATTATCGGATTTCTCAAAAATTGATTATATTTTAATCCATTTCGTTTATAAAATGAAACTTTTTTTTTTTTTATTAACATACTTCTTTTCTGCTCGTCTTTAACGTTATTTTATCATTTTTCATAACAAGATATTTATTATTTATAGTGGTTACACGCTATAAATGGAACAAGTACAAATTATTTGTAAACATTTTGCGTATAGACCGCAAGTGGGAAATTATTTTTTACTAAATACAATGCCCTTCGACAAAAGTCATTTTGCCATTGAACGACATAAATCATGCAACAAAGTGTTATAAAAATGTAAAAAAAATATTACCATATAAAAAATAGTATTATACCGCTAATAATGTTTGTACATTTTGTCATTCCTTCTACGCTGGAAAAAATATGAAAGGAAAAAAATGGGTAAATTTTAAGAATAAATAAAGAATAATAATGTATTAAGGAAACTGGCTGCAAAATGAGCTTGAAGACATTAATTAGACAGCTTATCGTATTAAATTTCATTGTTTTTTTCCAGTGATTTTGTAAAAGAGAGAAAAAAAAAAACATTTTTATTTTTCTCGACTGAAATATAAAAAATTTTATTTCAAATATATATTGATCACTTTGTTAATAAACCATTCCTCTGTGAATTGCAAATGATCTCCATCCACTGACAGGAAGTCAATTTGTCCTCTTTGAATCATTTTCTTCAATCCCAATCGATCCTAAACATGTAAACATTAGAGATGGATCTTGACGCAGATTGCTTATTTCTTCAATTTCATTGTATTCTTTTTTGTTTTTCTATAGTTTATTGCGAAATATACAGTTTAAAATTACTCACCTCGGTATATAATCTGGTTTTCTTCAAGGGCCACACTTTATTTGTATATCCAGGTTTAAAGAATCCAAACCACTCGGATTCTGGCGGTATAACCATAGAATCTTTCTCAAATTTAACAAGGACTAGCTTTTTTAATTTTTGCAAGTTTATTTTGTAGCTCTGCAAAAATATCAATATGTATAATATACATATACTACAAGCATATTGTTGACATAATTTCTGATTTCAAATATTAATATAAAATTTAATCCAAAGTTTATTAGTCGGATACATACTTGATTTATTTGTCTCTCATTATTAATATCAGCCAAGAAAATACTCTTATTTCTGTAAGTCTCTTCTTCCAAAGGGCTATGCCAATACGCGGCTTGAACTAATCTGTGTTGAACGTAACTGAAAAAGAACAATATGAACTGTAAGATGGCAATTACAGCAGAAAGTTGTACTTTAAATGAGGTGCTTGTAAGTAAGATTTGCTTGTAAAGGGCAACGTAATTAAAATTAACTTTTTTACTGGAGCTGTTTTTTTTTAATTATTTTTTTACAAAAATGTTTATTCCAAATAAAGTCCAGTATTTGTATGCCTCCTCCTTGTATGTACATATATATATATATATATATATATATATATATATATACATAATAGTACAATAATAATAATAATAATAATAATAATAAGAAGAAGAAGAAGAAGAAGAAGAATAGACTACCTTGTGTAAGCTGCATAATTCAGCAATTTGTTTACATAATCGCACATTATTTTCATAAGTATACAGTGCGGCATACCATAAACTCCTTGATGTTGACCTCCAATTGATATTAAATTTAACATTTGCGGTTGTGGACATCTTTGCGCAACAGCCCGCCTAAAATTGATGATATTATTTGCACATTTTTCTTCAATTTCAAGTGTCCGTCCGTTAAAAAAAACTACATGAAAGATAAACATATTGCAAGCTTTGGTATTCTTTTCGTCCGTGCATAAATAAATTAATTAACTGACAATTGAATTGCATCGATTAAGCTAAAATCCATTTAATTGTACTACCGGCGTCTAGACCCAACTGTTTTCTTTGTCTTTGCATCGTTTATCAATTTCTTTAATGTTGTTAATTAATTGTTAATTATATTGCAATAAAAAATTTAAAATGAATTGAAAACTGTATGTTACAAGAATTGGGCTCCTTGGGAGAATCCAACAGCATTGTAGCCATTTTGTAATTTTGGATTCTTTGACAATTTATCGCACACCTCTTGCACTTGGTCATTAACATTTTTAAAGAAACTGTTATCTACGTCCTGAAAACATAAAAACATTAGTAATCGTAAAACATACTTTATTACAAATAATTTGAATGAATTTCTCAATAAAAAAATTTAACCGATTGTACTCTTCATATCATTCTGATTCACACTTTAAACGTTTCATGCATGGACAAGGGGTAACGAAACATCATAAAACATCTCATTTGCACGTTTTTGATTTATTGCCGTGAAACTTTTAAAAGTAGATGACGGGTAAACTTTCAGCGCAAAATAATAAAATAAGCAAAATTCACGCGAAAAAATTTGAAAATACATTCAATCAAATATTCAATCGCCTCTCCAATCGTTGTCATTTTAAAATAAAAAATTGGCGAAACTAAAAAGCTGCCTTGCGGATGGTTCGCGTGTTATTAAAACATTAACAATAGACCCTCTTCTTATTATTGTTGAAATAAATCGGTATATTTTAACGGTGGATAATGATTTGTTATAAAACGATTCGTCGTTTGAACGAAATCGTGTTGAAAATATCAACAATTTTAAATTAAGCATAATTACATTTAAAAGATCGCCTTTTTGTAACAACAAGTTTATTATTTTGTTCAGTTTATTTGACTGCTGAAACGTCGTTAATTTTACATCAATTTTTTATTACCGTAATATTATTTTAACCTTAATTTAGTATCAAAATTACATTAAATCTGTCATACTTTTTTGCAAATTCAAATGTTACCAAATACAGGTCTTATTAATGACAAACAATATTTCGTTATGAAAAAAGGAAGGAAAAGATTAGAATTGAACTCTAAATTGTTCCTTTAAAAAAAAAAAGTTCCTTCCAACGCAATCCTATGCGCTTGTCTTTCAAGTTACAAATACTGTAACTGTTTCCCGTTACTTATTCTTGTTTGCAATTTGCTAAATTTTATCAAATAAATTTGCAACTAAACTAATGTTTAGTATTGTCTAGGGTATCTATTTGTTTTTATCACTTCTATATCTATCTATCTATCTCTGTAAAAAGGTATAAATCCAAAGCGTACTAACAGTGGTGAAAATTGCAATTAACTGTTTATAAAAATTTACCTGAATCGTATCGTTTCCAATCCTAATTGAAACTACGTATACATTTGGAATGTGTTCTTCTATCAGACTCTTTATATATCCCATACTGAACGAAAAACAACAACTGTCACCTAAAAATTTTTTTCGTATCTCATAAATAATTATTAATAAAACAGAACATAATGCAAATAAATATTACCTTGAAACTGTATTACATTTATAAAAAAATACGAATTAATACATTGTATATATAAACTCTAAATCTAACTCAACACATTATAATGACGCAATTAAAAAAATATGAAAACACTATATGGCTTCGATTAATTAAAATTGCTTTACAAATGATTATATTAATAATAAAATTACGTCTTATATATATATGAAATACATTTATGACTCTTAAACATTATTTCAAAATGTGTGCAAATAAATTGGACAAATGAAAACATTATTCTTTGTCCTTTCAATTACATAATGAAAGACAAAAAAGAAGAGATCTGTTATTATTTATTAAAAACTTTCAACAATTTTTAATCGTTTGGAAAGTTTAATTATAACAAAATTCAGATTAAAACTATAATTCACTGCGATTGTTTTGATTTACTTTTCTGCTATATTTTTTATTTACTTGTAATGACGAGCACACGATTGATTTTGTACATGACTTTATAAATGTTGGCAATTACATTTTTTTTAATAACAAAGAAAGGTGATATACTTTCAGTTTTATGACGTTCATTGATTTTTTGTTTAACTGAATTCACTTGTAATTATAATTTAAACTTGATTACTTTATAACAACAATTAAATTATCCTCGTAATGAAACAATTATAAATCAATAATGAGTAGAAAATAATAAGAAAAAAGACCTCCATCAATTATGGTTTTTTTCATAAAACACATAATAATAAGCTTGCAATGAGTAATGTAATGAATAACTAAAGATAAAAACGTTGTAACGTCTTATTTTTTTTGATATTTCTCATCTTTGGACAATAAATCAATCCGTTGAAATTTTTTTTTTTATTACATTTTAACATAAAATTAAATCAGATTTCAACTTTAGCACTTGCAAAAGAGTTTACATTTTATACATTTTATATAATTATAGAATTTTAAACTTTTTAATTTTATTCTTTTCACGCAAACGTTTTCATAAATGAAAATCTTCATTTCACAAATAAAAAGAAATTGCTATCATACACGCTCTAATTACTTTCCGTTTAACCAATTACTGTTAATTTGCATTATTAAAACATTGTTTTACTATTGTTATGTGAAATGTGTCTGAATACAGGATAACTTACCCATTCCATGCCATAATACGACAGGTACTGCATCATTTGCATACAACCTGGCTGGTTGAATAACCGAAATGATTAAAAAAATTAAACTTACTCCTTTCATGATACTTTTTACACCGACAAGATGATGAATTAATAAGTCAAGTTGTATGCAATTTTATATAATAAAATGTTAACGTAATTTAATACAACGAAATTATCAACATAACTTTAACCCGCAAATAACACGACAACTTGACGGAAACTTTACATCCTCGTTGACTTCTCACAGCTTGTCAAGCAGAATCATAATGATTGCTTCGACTCATATATACTCGCACTTTTTTTTCTTCTATAAACTACTGATAGGCAATTAAAGTAAACAACAAGCAATCAAATTACCATACGCGCCGCTAAGCGACTGCATTCTGTACTACTGACAGCATTTCCTGTCGGTAACAAAGATTACACTCGATAATATATTAATATTCAAGGATAATAAAATACAAAAACATTAACGAATTGAGAAAAAAAGGAAAAAAACTCTAATCTTGGTAAAGTGGTGATACACTTGTGGCACTGTCTTTTACGGCAATATTGTGTATTTCAATGATGTTTTTCATTAAATCTAAACGACAGGAAAAAAATGTTGCAAATTATTTTGAGCAGAAATAAATTACCTGGAAACAGATACTTTGATGTGCCGCTAAAATAAAGTTGAAACCGAAATCGGTACCTGCGATAATTTTTACCGCTCTGGTAAACTGTGTATATACGTCAATTGAGAGACCCGCCGTATCCCGCTGGGGCCTGTAGCGCGAACAATCCAAGATCCCAAAGGTCTGTCATTATTTCTTCATCGAGTCCTACTCTTTCGTCATGTTCAGCCGGATCATTTACTTCCTGCGTAATCAATGTTATTAATTATTTAATAAATTGTTACGTGTACTGAAATGCATTTCCGAACTGTATTTTTTTTTTTTTTTTTTTCACATAATGTATAGTTTCGTAAGCTTTAACATTTAATTGTTACCGTTTATTTGACCAAGTTTTAAAAAAATAATAAACATTAACAAAGGACTAGAAGTGAGAAAATGTAAAAAGTATGGAATCACAGTTGCTTTGTACGTATAAATTTTATTCGGCAAATATACAAATGAGATTCTTATGTTCTTTGCGACGTATTAAATTTCTTTACTGAATATAATAACGGATTAAAAGTAAATTTGCAAAAATCATTTCTAATCTTATTATTACGATAATTTCTAATCTAATTTTAACTCGTTACGTTTGATTCCGCTTATATAACTTTTGCAATCGCAACGCCAATGTGTATTTTAATTTCATAACTAATTGGTTCAAGTTAACGAAATTGGTGCAATTTAACCAATTAAAAAATGAAACAAATACTACTTTCTTCTCTTCAACTCGGCCTCTATTTCTTTGATTATGTAATAATCTATAATAAATTGTTTAATCATTCAAATCACAAAAACAGATATGTTCATTTATTATCGTTATAATCATTAATGAAGTGACCACAATAATCATTGTAGTCATTAAAATTGCGTATCTGGTAAAAGTATATCACCGATTCACCGTAAAATGATATTGCAAGCAAAAATTTATCGGTAACGTTTGTAATCAACGTGCAACAACATCCTCATCGCCTTTAGTTTAAAAAAAAAACAAATTCTTTAAAACGCATAGTTTTTTTTTTTTCGGTTGCAATTACAAACGTCACAAAAGGGACGCAGCTCTTTTTATTGCGCTGCTACAATTTTAAAATAATCGACACCAAAAAATCATTTATATTGAAAGCTCTTAAGCAGTCAAATTAATAAGATCGTAAGTGTAATAACAATCAATAAAAATTTTTACGCAAACCTAAAATACCATTAACGTCTCTTTATTTAGAGCGCCGTTAAGCGCGACAGACTAGTAAAATACCATAATCAATTGGTTGGCACATTTCACAACGTTTCAGTCTTACTCGGTTTTTCATTGAATCATTTTCATCGATGTGACAATGTTTAAAGCATCGCAATGCACACTTTGTCCGAGTCAAGGCACACACGCATATATATTTCTCTACTGTATATAAAAATAAATTTTATCCTAAGAAATTTTGTGAATTTCTTTACAACTATATATCTGCTTTTCCTTACTTTTATTAATATATTAGATTAGGCAAAAACAGACAAAAAAAATAAAAAAATTCATAGAGAATATATTGTTATCCCCGCTCGAATAATCGATTCGACTTGCCATTTGTATCGAAGATATTCGTTGATATGCGGTATAATTGTATATAACAGTAATAAAAAAATTCAGTACAAAATGTCACATCATTATCAAGCTGATGATTGAATAACATTTCAAAGCTTGTTATTTTTTTTCTTTTATTATTTATTTATCTTTCATGCAAAAGCCCTTTTTTTGAGTGTAAGGGTAAAAGTTAAAGTTTGTTGTCACTGCTAATTTGAAATGAACAAAAATTCTGAATATGCCTTGAAATAATAAACGTGCAGACTTGCAGTATCGAGTATAAGAATTTAGTATAAAATAAAAAAGAAATTTTGCTTATCTTTGCATGATGAAATATTTCGATTTGTGTGTACGCGTTCTTTTCGAGAACAACTTTCTTGATTTATCAAAATAGTTTGTTTAGGGATTTAAAATCGAACCCTTTCTTATCGACAATTTGGAACTTTAACATTTGTCCCCCTTTATTTTTTGAAGCACAATTTTGATGCGACGTATTATAAACATATGGAAGTTGTTACAGTTAGTAAGGTTGCAATGCTAGTCTACAAAAAAGAGAAATATTCCACTTTCACCAATATTTTCGTTTCATATCTTCCTTTCCTTTTCTTCATTTCATGATTTCGTTTTTGTCCCGTAAGCATAGAGAAACAACCTGAATTATGGAACACGAATTGCGTTAATTTGCAGATAGAATTTGGTACTGCTTGACAAAACAATACACTTGCAAATACTTTGACATACAAAAATACTGAACAACGGATTTTTAAGTCTCGAATTAAAAGCGCCATCGTGCAATCGCAGCGACCTCGTCAACAACAGCGTATAAATTGGCTGAGCAAGAACCGAGCGAAAATGTCATAAAAGGTGCAAAATGATATCACACCGTGCGACTCCGGTAGTTCCAATCCAGTTCTCTCTTTACGTTAATATAACACGTTAATCGGACGAATAATTCAAATGAATTAACGCCAAGCGACATAAAAGCCTCGCCATCTAACTCGGTATCTCGGGACAATTTGCCCGAGTGTTATCGATTATAATGAACCAATGATTAATAAATAAATAATTCAATCATCGATCAATCAATCAATCAATCAATCAATCAATTAATCAATTAATTAATTAATTAATTAATTACTTTTGGCGAGTGAAAGAGCGATAGCTTCGTCGCGACAGACAAACGGCGTGTCACTTTTTTATCATCATAAAACAATAATTTAGATCGATCGTCGTAAAACGCGCGGAAACAGTACAAAAATATAGTATAAAAATATCGCCTTGCGAACATTTATGTTCGGTGAACAGGACGATTCGAGGAATCTGGGCAACGATATGAAAGCCGCGCGCCGGCGCGTCGGTCGAAAATTCATCGATTTGCTTGTCGTGAATTACGCGCGGTGTTGCGTGGAACACATTTGTTTTGCGACAAGAGGAACTTGTTTGGGTCGAGGGATGGCTCGACGCGGCGACTCAGAGGATGCGATGAAGGTCGCCCGAGTGCCGCCGCTGGATCACGGGCAGTCCATCCTGGCGACACGCCACCGTGTACAATTTGTTCATGTCGTTCAGTCTCTTCTCCAGCCGGAGGTGATTCAGAAAGCGGTCCTTCTTTGAGCGACTGAAATAACCTCTGCCGACGGTAAGGCGAAACGCTTCCTCGTCCGCGGGCGACATCATCAGTTCCGTTTCTTCGGTCGATTCCGTGCTTATTGTGTTTCCGCTATTGTTCGTTCGATTCTCACGATATTCTACGTCGTCAGAATCAGAATCTGAAAGTATAACCAATCGTTATTGCTACTGCCTAGCAAAAATAATAGTATCGCTTGACTCAACACAAAAGATTGATTGAACGAGTCTTATTTATTTCAAAATTGTTTACTCAATTTCACCACCACTGCTACTGCTACTGTACTTTTAATACATGCTCTTGTTTTTACAATAATTGTTGAATTAAAAAGAGTATTAAAGTGTAAATACCCATGTCGGAGAGTGAGTCGGAAGAGCAGCCGGAAGATGTACTGGCGCTCCACAAGCATGGCTGAAGCGGGCTGGGTATTGATGTAACAACTCGCGATGATGTAGCATGTTGGCTCGTTGTCAAACTATTCTTGTTTCCATTTCTGATGATCAATGCAATGTCGAAGCTTGACGGGCGTCTTCTTCTACGGAACTGCGTCGTCCTCCTTTTCCTGTTTTCTTCGTGCTGCGAGCCCTTTTCATCGTATAATCTGAAAGTTGAGATTCGCATTTTAACAAATATACAAGTATCGTCTGTCACTCTTTTATATTGCAAAACAACCGGATAAAAATAAATACTTTTACGTGACATAAATTGTGTGGTTGATTCCAACCGCGTGCACTTGACTAACTTGTTATGAACTGAACATAACCTTAATATGCCAACGGAAACTGTAGTGCGACTTGTAGTAGTGTGTCGAGTCGACAAATTTGTATGGCTGAGTTAACCATACGCGTGTGTAATTCACATAACTTGCTAGTTTAGTTTTCATAAAATTATTGAGTTACGTGTATTTGATTGGTTGGCTACGATAATCATAATGTCTACTCGTGCACAGAGAGACTGAAGTGGTAAAACTTACAGCATAAATGGTAAAGTACACTATAAAGGTGGTAAAATTGTACTATATAAATGATAAACTTATTTTCATGTAAGTGGTAAAAGTTGTACGATTTAAATGGTAAAATATTACTACTTAAGTGGTAAAATGTAAAAGTTACTATTATAATGTAGTGAAACTTCATTTTAAAACCAAAAATAAGCACCATTAAATTTATTCAATTGTATTTTTCAATAGAAAAAAATTCAAATTAAAAATCGACTTAACTATATTTAAAAAAAATTGAGGTTAGGAAATTGTCAATAATTTAAATAAACTTCAGTTTCTAACCAAAGTAAATAAATAAACAAAAAGTGGTTAAACAAAGATCTTATATTATTATACTTTACATTTCGTTCACTTTTCATATTAAATAATTTATACGTACCACAATATCCTAGATTAAAAATCAAACCGTATTATAAAGGAAACCAATGCACTTGACATCACTTTTCATCAATTCGAGTATTAGTCACTTGGCGACTCCGGGAGATGGCGCACGAGGCATACCACTTCAAGTAGTAAATTATAAGTTTTACCACTTATGTTGTACAATTTTACCATTTATATATTTTACCACCACAGTGTTACTATTTCGGTCTCTCT
>JABFPN010005587.1:0-12898 GCA_022817305.1 Leptoteleia sp. ZL-2020
ATTCCATGGTAAACTGCCATATAAAACTTTCTCTATATAACGGTAGGGGGTCACCGTTTTTAGATTCGTAGACTGTACAGTTAAACATATACACCGGAAGTATAAATGACCATATATCTACACATAAAAAATCTAGAACTACACCTTATATACCATTTATACAAAAAGTACCGTTGTGTACAGAAATGTAAACAAATACATCACCATTACAACTTTTGATTTAACATATATCTAGGAATACTCATTCATAACATATCTTCACATAAATACAGACCATAAAAATGTAAACATTCCTCCAAGGACACGCTAAAAATAGAAATGTAAACAATACACCTTTTGATTAACATATACCTGAAAAAAAACACCGCTCACCTCATATTTACCCATAGAAATGTATAAGGACCGTAAACTTACCTTCAAGGGAACACATATTAAAATAGAAATGTAAACAATACATCTTTTTGTTTAACATGTACATCGAAAGGTCATTCACCTCAGAACGTATATGTTGTAACGTGGACGCTGAGCGCCCCCGTAACTGACAGGGCCCCCCCGCGTAACCCCGCGACCCCTCCTCCCTCCCGTCCGCGAAATGCGCCGTCTAGAGGCGCGGTGGATCACGGGCGATCGCCGCGCGCTCGCGGTCACCGCCTGGCTTCCGCGGCCATTACGTGTCGGTTAGCTGCAGAGAGAAGTGAAAAGTAAGAGAAAAGGAAAAGAGAGAGAGCGAAAGAGAAAAGTAAAGGAAAGGAGAAGGAAGGAGGAAGTGAAACATAAGGAAAGAGGAAAGGAAAGATCTGGAAAGGTAAGACGATTGTAAAGACTAACATAGAGACGAGAATGGAAGGCTAAAGGCCACGGAGGCCATGTGGAGGTAATCGGGATTCGTACCGGGCCGCTGTAACGCGGCCCGGCCGAGGTGAGTGGTAACATCTATTGCATGGCAGCCGGCCATTAGGCGCGGCCCGCCATCTTGTCCTCTCGCACGGCTTGTTGCTCGCTTAATTCGCTTGGTTGTTGTTTGCTTGCATGTTCCCGCGGATGCTTGCCTTGCTCGCGAGCAGGCCAACACGCTTGGGCCTGCCGCGGGCCCCGCGCGACCCCGAATTGTCTGTTTCAGGTGGCGTAAAGCGGCCACGCCGACCGGCGGTCGAGGGGGAGGAGGGGTCTCTCTTCCCGTCGGAGAAAAGAATAAATAAAGTGTTTTCGTTAACAGTGCGCGTTGTATTATTTACCCAATGACCCGTTTAGTAAATAGGCAAGCGTCCCCGCGTATTCCGAACGATGTCCGTCGCGTCCGTCCCTGTCCCCGTTTTGTCCCCGTTCGATGAGGCCCGGCCCCGGGGTATGCTTGGCCCGCACCTCCGGCACCCTACAGGTGCACCCGTTGATGGCATCCGCCGTGGATGCCAACCCGTATACCCGAGGGTCGAAAGACCCACCCGTAACCCGTTTAAATTAGATTTAGATCCTCGGCCGCTGGTGGTCAAGCGGCCTGGCGCCCAACATACCCGGGATGCCAGCGACCGGTGGTCCCCGCTACGCCCCTGCCGCCGGGTAGCGGCGGCCACTGTGTTACAATGTAAACATACAACAGACATTCTAAAAATAAATATGTAAACATATCGTCTTACGAAATACAACACAAAATTCTAAATTTTAGAATGTAAACATACCAGAGGGAATTGCTGGCGTCAAAACAAATACCCCTCTCAGCGGGGGACTTTGTATGGCATACCTGGAAAGGTCATTCACCTCAGTACACACTGTGCATCATAACAATACGCATCCACTTGTTACCCGTATACTTCGAAAGGTCATTCACCTCTTCTATCATATCATACTACCACATTACTTGTTTATATCAACAAAGGTCATTCACAACCAAAATAGAAAGGTAAACAGGGTGGGGGAAGGCGTCAAAACAAATACCCCTCTCCGCGGGGGGCTTTGTTTGGGTTACCCATTATGTAAACATACCAGGGGGGAAGGGGGATTGATGGCGTCAAAACAAATACCCCTCTGCGCGGGGGGCTTTGTTTGGGTTCCCCATAGTACATATATAACTACTCATATATGAACATATATGTTTTTTTCGTAATCCATATATGAACATATATGTTTTTCTTAATCCATATATGACCATATATGTTTTTTTAATCCATATATGACCATATATGTTTGATTTTTACTAGGGAACAAAATTTGATTATGAAAATAGCATATGTAATAAACTTTTATATATTTATTTTATTTCTCTGATATAGTTTTAACTATTCATGTGTAAATTTAGTTTAAATTCTTCATATTAAATGAAATATATTTTACAATATCAATGAAATAAAGATTATGACTTTGGGCAAATCTAACTCTACAATTGTACAATAAATTTAAATACAAATAAAACACTCTTACTTGCAAATTTTTTATTTAATCTAATATATTCGACATTTTTTCACCATGGCTCTTTTTTCCCGACGTTTTACATCTACTCACAAAGTGTGTAACGGAAAACAGAAATTTAATTAAACACAAAGAAATTATTATTATTATATGAAAATTATGTTTGTTTATATAATTATAAAGAGTATACGTATCTGACAATGTCCTTATTCCACTCCGTAATAATATAATTACGATCTTCTTATTTGTATGTTGCTATAACCACAATTTCTGACGTTTAGCTGTCAGAAAAAACTATGGGTTATAACCTGATCACGTTCCAATGTAGAACTCGCTTTTTTTAATACACGAATACTCGTCGTAACACTCGAACGCACTAATTACATAATTAAATTTATCACCATCACCATACCCTAGTAAAAATCAAACATATATGGTCATATATGGAATAAGAAAAAACATATATGGTCATATATGGATTAAGAAAAAGATATATGTTCATATATGGATTACGAAGAAATCATATATGGTCAAATATGGATTAAGAAAAAACATATATGTTCATATATGGATCATATAGGATAAAAAAAATTTTTTTTTCGTAATCTATATATAAACATATATGTTTTTTCATAATCCATATATGAACATATATGTTTTTTTCGTAATCCATATATGAACATATATGTTTTTCTTAATCCATATATGACCATCTATGTATCTTCTTAATCCATATATGCCCATATATGTTTGATTTTTACTAGTGTAGTTTTCAATAATTCCAGCTGTCAGAAAATATTGGCGATGACAATATACATTGAGCACATATATGTACGCATTAGCACACATGTATATCTTGCTATCGAATTCAACATCATGTTATCGTCTAATTCTTATTCTATCTTCTTTGTCTGATAGAATAAGAAAGAAGACAATTTTGCTCCTCCCAAACTGGCCACTAGTTAACAGCACTACTGTTTGTAAGAATACGTCAAAAGTTTTGTTAAAGATAGAAAGAATAGGAAGACAATTTTCCTTTTCGAACATTTGCCACCAGAGGCAGCACTTAATTCAGCTAATTGTCGAACAGAGTTCACGGTGTGACTCTTTGTTTTTTTGAGACGGCGTCCAAGTAGTAAGAGAGAGACACCAATATCCGGCCGACACAAATCCTAGAAAAGAGTGTAGTGGCAGCCCCATCATGCCATCATGTCATTTCAATAATTATATATATATATAGACTCATGAAATGCACATTTCGGGGACGCACCCACAAATTCATCCACAAGTTACACTCCTGAATATTATATTATGTTGTAATGTTTTAATTTTGGTGAAAATTTTGAAATTGACCAATAGAAAATTTTTAGTGAAAAAAATATACCCCTGAGACATCTATTTTTTTAAAATCTAACTAAACTAACAACACTGGAACCAAGGCCGTGTTGGTCGGGGGCGTCCTCAAAATTACTGTTTCATGTGTAACTATTTTGAGGACGTCCTCGAAATCGAAAAAGTCCTCAAAATGTATGTTCCATCACTTTTTGCGTCCTCAAAATGTATGTTTCACAAATATATATATATATATATATATAAAAAGATGGATTGACCTGGCTCGTTGGGTGGACTGCCGCCACCCTTGGAAAGCACATATTTTAATTACTTTTGTTACGTTAATTCGATCTATCGCGTCATATCAAAAAATGTTTGTTTATGTTTTGATTTGAAAAACGTGTCATTCTTCAATTGCATTAAATTATTGGATAACTATTATTAACATTAGAATTATATCCTCAAATTGAAAAAAATAATAATTTGTGATAAATCTTTTTCTTAGTGTATCGACCATATATGTCGAAAATTTTACTATTATTAACAGTAGACATAATTACTTTTCCAATATTTCCTCAAATTGTTACAAAAAATAATAATTTGATATATTTTCAAACCTTTTAGATGATATTATCTCCCAGACTGCGCCCAGTAATAGCTTGAAGATCCAAATTGTCCTTTTCAACTATTTGCGCAATGATTCGAGCCACTTCCGTCACTTTTACAGGGATTAATTTCATTTTTAAAGGAATGAAAATCTCCTGTCCACTAAAATATAGTGCTTTACTTTAATAATACTCGTTTTGATTTAATGTCTTTATTCGTGTGCCTGAATTGCTTTGAAACTGTGAATGTGAAAAACGAAAACACGAAAAAGCATGGGTAAATACTACACGAGGTTGTACAATTTGGATCGCATTAAAAAAGTTTTATTTCGAAAATTTATTAAAGCAATAGGAAGTAAAGCGAAATTTCTTGAGATATCATGTGATGGGTATATGTATGTGTGAAAATTTATTGCTTAAATATTCATATTATAAGTTATTTATATATGTATATTTAAAAATATACTAAATATATTTTTATATATATAATGCATGTAAATAGAGCAAAATATATAAATTTATAATAAAAAATACAATTAAATTTCTACGTTTATACTTGGTTTTCTTTTCTTTTTTTTCCTTATTAATATATATTTAAATCAATTTAATATAAATGAAATTAATATATTATTATTTAAAAAATTTAGTTTGCACGCAGAAAAATAGGTAGCAAAGTTTAATATTATTTGCATAAAAATATTCCTATAAAAAAGGCAGAGCGACTCCAGAAGTCATTTTCAGTAGAATTTCCCAATTTTATAGGAGAAATTCGTTTATCCTAAATTTTAGCATATGTTAGTACGAATTATTAAAACAAACGGAAGGGCATATATAGTTTCTAAGTACACTTTTAATTGTTTGTGCCCATTATAGATAACGTGTCTATTTTTGATCCGCTTATAAACAACTATCGCTTAAAACAATCGCAAATCCCCTTAACAATTATTGCTTAAAATAATTCGCACATCGTTGAGAATCGAACCTCGCATCTAATGCTGTTGCAATAACTTAACACTCCAAACCACTATGCTATCGAACCCTAATAAGTTTGAAGCTGTTGTAATTTCTATCCTTTAAATACTTGTCTTCGCGGTTGAAAACTATATTTAAAATTAGATATTCTTAAAACGATCAAATTGCTTAGAAAAAATATGACTTTAAGAAGCATGATAAAGGAATAAAAAGTATATCTTTTTCTTGTATACGCTTTTACAATTGTATGTTTTGTAACACGGTGGCCGCCGCTAGCCGGCGGTAATGGCGTAGCGGGGCCCACCGGTCGCGCGTCCCGGGTAGTTTGGACGCCAGGCCGCTTGACCACCAGCGGCCGAGGGTCTAAAGCTAAGTAATCGGGTTACGGGTGAGTCCTCTTGACCCTCGGGTGTACGGGCTGGCATCTTACGGCGGATGCCAGCAACGGGGCGCACCTTAAGGTTGCCGGAAGTGCAGGCCAAGCAAAACCGGGGGCTGAGCCTCATCGAACGGAGACGGGACGGGGACGGGGACGGACGCGACGGACATCGTTCGGAACGCGAGGGGGACGCTTGCTGATTTATCAGAACGGGTTACGGGGTAAATAATACACACAAGAATATCAAGCACTTTTATTTTATTAAATAACGCCGACGGGGACCGCTACCTCGCTCAGAGGGCATACGCACTCTCCAGCGTCGCCGACGCCAAGCGCACCAGCTTGGAAGAACCCAACAACTGCCGTCGGTTAGGCCGACGGGGACATTTCGCCACGCGCCGCCGCGACCCGAGTGCCGGAGCAGTTGCGAATCTCCTGATGTTTCGCACCGCGTTCCGCGAAGAGTTGAATAAAGATGTGATTTGACTTATCTAATTGCTCGCTGACGGCAGTCGACACTTCCGTGCCTCCTGACATCCCTCCGAACGTCCGACAGCGAACGGAGTGAGCGATCCATAGTCGTACGAGGCTAATCTAAGTTTTTAAACGGCCGAAGCAGCCGGTTTGCTCCGGACTGTTTCGCGGCAAAACGAAGCGAAGGACTTGAATGCCTGTGCGATGACGAGGAGCGGTGCCACCTCAGGCCATTCTCGTCCGGAGGATAGTTCGCACACCCCTTCCCTTTGTTGCGCGTACCGGGGACAATGTAGAAGATGATGCTCCGGTGAGTTTATGGCCCCACACCGGCAGGCATCATCGTCTCGGATAGCGAATCTCCTTAAATAGTATCTGGAAGGTTCCTATTCTAGCGTCCGCGCCTTTCCTAATTCTATAATTCGCTCGCCGTATTTCGAGTAGTCTTGCGTCAGAATTAGCTAGAGCACACCTCGGTAGATGGTTCGAGCAACCCCGTACCTTATGCCCCAACTGCTCCTAGCTCTCCGTTTAAGTTTTTGGAAAAGTCGTCCAGTCTTTTCCGCCAACTTGGCGCAGTGCGTGCCGACACGCATTTCGCGATCGAAATAAGTACCGAACGAATTCTTTGAATTTAATAGTCGAGCCGTTAACTTTTATGATCAGCGCGCGGTCGAGTTTCGGCTTCTTTTGTTGTTTACGCTTCCGGTCGATTCTGCGACGATCGCCTTGCTGACCTATTCGGCTTGGGTGAGAGGGCAACGCTGGAGACCGGATCCAGTTTGTGCGCAACACTATTCCCTCTGTTTTTGCCTCGGCGAGCTTCAGCTTAGCTCCGGCACACCACTCCGCGATGAGTTCCACGATTGCTTGTCCTGCGGTCTCTAATTCTACCCGCGAGTTCCCGGAGATGACCGTGCGGAGGTCATCCGCGTAAGCTATGACATTTTCGCTTAACTGCGTCTCCAACTCCGAAGCAGGTCATCGAAATGGAAGTTACAACACGTAGGGCCAAGCACGGAACCCTGGGGGCAGCCTCGAGTTGCCCTCTTCAAGACTGATTCCTTTCCCCATTCGATTTTCACGCTTCTATCGCTGAAGTAGCTAGCCATCACGGAGTAGACGTTTTTCGGGCAACCGCGATCCTTGAGGGCTCGCAGAACGAGAGGCCACCAGACATTGTCGAACGCCCCGGATATATCGAAGAGCAGGGCTATCGTGTACTTGGCATTGCTGCCCGCCACGAGTCGCCGGAGCTCAACGATAGCGTCCTCGGTCGACCTTTCGGGCGTAAACCCGAACTGTTGGTCGAAGACTTTCCCCGGTGTCGCGACCGTCGAGCTGAGCCGTAAGCGCAGGAGCTTCTACAGGACTTTACCTAACACCGAAAGCAGGCATATCTACCTGTACGACTTGGGATCTCGCGGCTCCTTGCCGCTACCTTTTAAGAAGGTTCGGAGCAGTCCCTCTTTCCACACGGCTGGAAAGACCCTGTACCTGATGCAGCCGTTGAACACGCGCGTGAGCTGCTCAAGTATTATCCGCCCCGTCGCTTTCAGAACCTCGACTTCGATCAGGTCGGAGCCCGGCGCTTTCCGGTTTTTCAGCGATTTGATGGCAGTAGCCACTTCTATTTCCGTGAAAATGGGAGCAACCTCGGCTTCTGGCGGATGCTACACATCTTCCCTGATTTCGCGCTGTTGGGGGGTGTCGTCGTTCGCAATGTAGTCCGGCACGTGTACGCTCATGAAGAACTCGGCGGTGACCTTCATGTCTTTCGTGAACTCGCTGTCACGTTGCCGCAGCGTTTTCAGAGCGACCTCTGAGACTATCTTTTCAGCCTGAAGTTTGTAAATGAAGCCGAAAGCATCCTTCGTTTCGGTCCCATTTCCCGTAACAAAATTTCGCCAGCTTTCCTGTTTCGTGCGCCGTATTTGCCGTCTGTAAGTGCGTCGAGCGGCCCTATATTTCGCAACTTTCTCGAGACGGGCCGGCCCGTCACGCTCCGCTTGTGCCGCGCGCCTCAACCTGTTTACGCGCTTCTTTTTGCTCGTAAGCACGCGAGTTCACTACGGATTGGACTTTCTGAATCTACGCTTACGCGGCATGGATTCCCCGCAAGCCTCGACGATTGCCTGCGTAAGCGCTTCGGCGGCGACTTCTACTCCCTCCCCTGACTCGATTCTGGGCCGCTCGATGGTTGCGCGAGAGAATGTCCTTAGGTGCTCTTCGAATACCTCCCAATCCGCTTTTCGTACGTTGAACCGACCTTTGCTATCGACCGCGATGTTCCGTGGCGCCTCTCTCGCCCGATCTTTGAGTCTTATGTCCACCGCGAGGTGGTCGCTTTGCATCCAATCAGGGCGCAAGGACCATCCTTGGACACAATCCCTAATCTGCGCGGAGACTATGGTCACGTCAATGTAAAAGCTAGACCGCGTTGTGCGGAACGTCGGTCCCTGAACTAATTCGTTAACGAGTTCTAAATTAAATGACGCGATGAGATCAGCGAGACCCTCCCCAGCCTCGTCGGTCTCCGGGCTTCCCCAGAGTGACGAGTGGGAGTTGCTGTCCACTGCGAAAACGACTCTCTCCCAACTCAGGTGAGAAGCCACCTTAGCGAGGTGCCTGAGGTAGCCCTCCCTCGACGGATCTGGATCGGTGCACTGGAAGTACATCGAGACCACGTCGAAAGACAGATCGGGTGCCTGCACTTGCACGACGGAATAGTGCGTAGTACTCAGCTGCGAGATTTGGATGTCCTGGATAGTAGGGTTCGTGATCGTTTAGGGCCCTGGCCGCATTGAGCTGCAGGACCCTAACCCCGGCGCAATCCCGATTCGCGTTTCGCGATTCTTGGCTTACGGCCAAGGGGGGGGGGGTGACGCAGCGCGCGTCGTCGCGTCGCGGTTGCGCTTCTCGGGTTTGCGCAACATCGTCAGTCCGCGTTACCCGTACCGAGCAATTTTGGAGCCCGTTCTCCATACCTAACACCGTCCTTATCGCGTCGAGCGTCGAGAGGAGTGGCACCCACGGGCGAGGCGAACTCGAAGAAATCGCGGGAGTTCCTTCGGGCGCCACCAACGCGCTGACCATTCGCGCAGGACCCGGGTCCACATCCTTGTTGCATTGTCACGGGCCAAGGTGTCCAACCAAAAAAAAGGTCTTCGCGGGTTTGCAATGACGCGGCATCGACCGCACCAATATTGCGTATGGTAATGCCGTCCCTGGGGTTTCCGAGTCCCCCTGCGAGGTAACGTTTATTTGTGTTGTGTGGGTTTTCATGATTGGTTTTTGGGCTGATCAGGTGAAGTCCACCACCGGGTCCCTTACGGCGGGACCCCCACCGGGAAAACGAAGTACGCACACAATGCGCGTCGAGCTTGCTTTAACTGTGGGACCGGTCCCGTTTCAGGAATTCCTGATTACCTACCTAACCCGAGGAAAGCATCGCGTATCGTCCCGCCTAAAACGATACGTCAGTCGAGCTTTCTTTCCCGATGTCTACGGCTTTATGGCATTTGTTGGACGTAAGAGCTCGTAGTTCGCTGGCAGACAGAAGTATATAAAGCACGTGTGATCCCTCGTTCCCCACGTTCCCTCGACCGTGCAGCCTGGCCCGCGGGCAAGTTCGTGCGCTCACGCATAAATACGCCGCATGTCCGAACGATCGCGACTGCGGCGCAGCGAAGCAAGGCTGCAAGCCCTCCCACGGAATTTCCTCGCTGTCCGCGGCCCTTCCCTTACGAGACGTACCACCACCCAGTACGGTCCCCATCGCGCATCCCGCCTCTCCGCCCCGCCGGCCACAGAAGGCTAACGGCACATGTATACTGGCACGCCAAATTCGTGAGATCACGCGAAATGCGCAAAATGACTTTCCGCTCGCGACTGCGGCCCGCCAAGGAAGAAGAGACGCCCCAGCGCGTCGACTCCATCCAACTCGCGAACCACAGAGGGCTCACGGGACATGCTCTCCGGCACGCCAGATTCGTGCGCTCACGCGAAATGCGCTGCATGTTTCCCGCTCGCGACTACAGCCCAACGAGGAATGAGAGACTAATTAACCAACAATTAATTCCTCACAATGAAATTAAATCCCTTCACCCTTTAAAACTAGGCTTAATTTTAACTGAAGTTTTTCCGAATATACAAAAGACAATAAAATCAATTAGCAAAAATATATTTGAAATAAACTTAACCACAGCTAATAATGCAAATCATCTTATTAAAAATAATGAAACCCTTAACAAAAACAACTTCAACGCAATCATTCCAGCAAGATTCAAAACCTCAATTGGTATAATAAAAGGTATCCTTAATGATATCCCTCTAGACAAAATAATACACAATATATCTATACAATGTATCCCCAATGATATCCCTCTAGACAAAATAATACACAATATATCTATGCCTGATTCTAATGTAAAAACTTTATCAATACGAAGAGAAATGAGAAAATTAAAGCCTGACAAAACAAATAATTCCTTAATAGATCATTCCAACAACAAATCCATCTATGTCCCTTCAAATACAATTTCAATTAAATTCAATACGACCCATTTACCTCAATATATTTACATCTTAGATGTCAGAAAATATATTCAGCAATATTATCCCCCCATTATAGTATGCAATAACTGCATCAGACCAGGCCACCTCCTTCCCCAATGTAAATCCCCAAAAAAATGCTATAAATGTGGTGAAATTATTGATACCAACCATAATTGTAAATTCTCCGAAATTTCTATTAGTAATTGTTTTAATTGTAATGGTAAACATTGGGCCTCTCAGAGAAGCTGTCCCACTCATCAGAATTATAAGAAAGCACAAACCCTCTCCATCGACAACAAAATCTCGATTAAACAAGCTCTTCTAATAATTAATGACAAGCTAAACTTAAATGACAATATAATAACTCACAAACCGTTTACCGAAAACATAAATGATCTAACCTCCTTTCCAACATTAAAATCCACCAATAAAAACAACTCTACAACTGAACCAAATGTACCAATTATCTCAGATATTTATATGATTGACAATACTAATTACAACGAATATTCAAAAACACTGAAATCAATTAATACAAAACCTATACGTTTATCTACAAAATCTACGTCAAGTACTAAAAACATCAACAACCATACACAACCCCAAAAATAATAAAAATAAAGAAAACATAGATCCTAACCCCA
The DNA here is from genome assembly GCA_022817305.1 of Leptoteleia sp. ZL-2020. Taxonomy (NCBI): domain Eukaryota; kingdom Metazoa; phylum Arthropoda; class Insecta; order Hymenoptera; family Scelionidae; genus Leptoteleia; species Leptoteleia sp. ZL-2020. The sequence goes on from JABFPN010005587.1 coordinate 11,367, forward strand.
GTAAAGATAAAATTTCTATATTAAATACAACAATAATTCATAACCCCCCATCTCATTCAATTAATCATAATAATCAACAAGAAGAAAATTTATATACACCCAACTATAATAAACCTATGGAACAAACTATAAAACCATCTTCACTTCAACCTCTTCTCCAAGATAAATAATATCGCAGCAAATTAATTTACAACACACACAAGAATGCTATAAAAATATTAAGCTGGTATTGTAAAGGCATACTATACTTATCATGCTGATATCAAAAACTTCACACAAGATTACGACATTATTCTATTACAAGAAACATTCCTTAACGATAAAGAACAAATTAAAATAAACAAATTTCGAAACTTTCGTCAAGATAGATTATCCAACGGTGGAGTCGGTCTTCTAACACTAGTTAAGTATCACCTTCATAGTGAAATATATCAAAAAACTTTTCACTCGGAAAACCATTTAGAAACATTAACCGTTAAGATTACAACAAATAATTTAATTGTATATATAACCAACCTATACAGACCCCCACGCGAAAACAACTATTTCATTAAACAAAAAATCTGTTACAAATTAATTAAATCTATCCCACAAAATCATCCCAATATAATCATAGGAGATTTTAATACACACTCCACGAATTGGGGTTGTATTGGAGACACGCCACTCGGAGATAACTTGATTGACACCTTATCAACATCGGATCTAGTTATGACAAATAATAGTTCTCCCACTCATTTCCCACTTAATTTAACAGCATTATCTACAATAGACCTTGCCATAGTATCTGCAGACATTTATACTCAAACCAACAGCTACCCTTTAAATAACCTATGTGGATCTGACCACCTCCCAATCAATTTAGAATTAAATATCAATACTCCTCCCTCTAAATTTTACAAACATAAGATCAATATTGTTAACATAGATCACAGTACTTTTAAAAAATTACTACAAAACAGTCCCTCTTTAAATACAATAGAATTCAATAATTTAATAGCAGTATACAAAAATACACACATTATCAATTTAATCAAAAATGCAGTTTTCAATTCTCTCCCTACTAGACCCATTAACACAAACCCATTAAATCCCCCCTCTTCACAAAATAATAAAAACCAACACAAAAAACAAGGAATAAAAACCCTAATATATGGTGGTCAAAAGAATGTGAAATAGCTAAGAATAATAGATCTCAGGCTGAAAAAGAATTTTGTCTCAATCCTAATATACAAACCAAAATTAACATGAAAAAATTTATAGCCAAAGCAAAAAAAATATTTACAAAACTTAAAAGAGAATCTTTTAAAAATTTCTGTAATAGCATAAATGCACAAACACCCTCTACAAAAATTTGGAAAACTTAAAAAATTTTATAATAAAAATCTTGAATTTTACAATCAACCAAATACTGTCATCCTTGATTCCCAAATTAATCAAATTATAAAAGATTTAGAATCCACGCCTGCTGAAAAACCTCCTTTTCCTCCTTCACAAATTTTCAAAAATAACATTGATCTTAATTCAAACTT
>JABFPN010005588.1:0-12891 GCA_022817305.1 Leptoteleia sp. ZL-2020
TCGTTTGGAAACAATTCTACTATAATTGTAGCTACTTTGTCCAAGAATATATTTGTTTTGATGAAATTTAAATATTTTACATGAATTAATTTTAAATTATAATTTTAATTTTAAAAATTTAAAAATTGTATCAAAAATATTCTTTCAAATTTAATTCTGCATTATATATTAATAAAAAATTTATTTGTGTTTTATGTCAGTCCTATTTATTAACGTAGTTACTAGAATATTCCTAGTATGCTCATCTAAAGTTCCAGTCTTCTTGTATTCTGCAAGAATTAGTTCTCTATCTAGAGAATCATGTAGTATCACCTCAACTGCCTAAATGAAACAAAAAAATTTAGTATAAAAACCATTTTACTTATTGTACATTGTATATATCATATAATGTAAAAGAGATAATGAGAAAAATAAATAATTGTTACCTAAAATATACATATATTTATAATGCAAGGAATAATTTTAACCTCCCTATCAGAAAAAAAATTTTTAAGAACGTTTTAAAAACGTACAAGGTTCTTAAATCGTTCTAGAAACGTTATTTAGTTTGTAAAACGTTTTAAAAACGTTCGAAACCTTCTGTTCTGATGGGGCTCTCGGCATAAATTTGTCTCTATTAATTTAAAAGTGACAGAAAAAACATCCGAAGTTTCCAAAAATTCAGGACTATTAACAACAATATTGTTCTCAATTAAAACCTTTTTCGCAGGTGGTTGATTTCTTGCATATTCGTCTAGAAGCTGTTTTTTTAAATTTATATTGGTGAAAAAATGTTCATCAGAATGAATGTTCACAACAGAACTATTCACTTCTTGATCATCGCTTGTTTCCTATTAAATTATGAATATATTAATTAAAAAATCATATAACAGAACTTTTTTCCCCTTGTAACATTAACAATTATTTAATATTTTATCATCATATTAAAAATATAAAATTCACCTTATACAAATTGGCATGAAGTATTTTATATGACTCTAAATATTGAAATAATTTAATTTTATTTCCTATGAAAATTCTCATTAGGGCATAAAAATCTTCACGGTGCATTTTGCTTAAAGTATCTAAATCTATTCCATTTTCTGAAATTAAATTATACATTTTCAGTGTTTCAAAATTTAAATCAAAATAAAAGATTAAGAGATTAATAAAGACTAAGAGGTTATAAAAAAAGAATAGAAAAATGTAATTAAAATTAACAATTTACGTTGGGTATTTTCATTCATACTTACCGTTTAAAAAATGTACAAATTGATCCGTTACGCCGAATTCCTTTAAAAAGTCCATCAAACTCACGGTGTAAGACTGGGTGTTGCAACGGTAGCATTGATATTGGCCGGCAAAAAATTAGCAGAGTCAGCCAGATGTTGACATAAAATCTGATCGAATCTAATAATCGATTGTCACATGAACCTTTCTATCAGCTACAAATAGAAAATCTTAATAATGCAAAACTATGATTTTTTAATTACAAATAAAGTGTGTACTTAATACATACAAGTTTCTAATTGCATTTAGAATAATAACGTTAGTGTAATAGAAGCGTCTTAGAGCCGTAATCACAACATCGACACATGCACGCGACACGCGCAGACATGTTTGTATGTATGCATGTAAATGTATGCATATATGTATGTATGATGTAGCATTGCCAACCTACAAATAATGGTGCGCGCCTGTCGTGTGCGTGTGTCGATGTTGTGAATACGGCTCTTATATAAAACATATATTTGATAGAAATAGACTATTTTTAAGAGTACATTAATCTGCCGCTTTCTATCATCGTTTTATATACAAAAAATATATTTAATTTCTTTTTCTTTGTGACTGAATGGATGAAAATTATTCAAGTATTTCCAATTAATTAAAAGAAGAATTGTTGTAAAAACATTTTACAAATGAAAGAAATTATATTTTTAATTACAAATAAATATAAACATTATAAAATAATTAATTTTTTAGAGGGTTAAGCAAATATTTTTCCAGTGTCAATATGTTTTTCTGCGATATAAATGAAAAGATAAAAAAATGAGACACAGGAAAAAGAAGTCAAATTTATTTGAATTTTTAAAGTTGAATTATTGTTTTAATGAATTTTAAAAATGTTTGTAACTCTTATATTTATTTATTTTTGTGTTAAAAAATGTAAAAAATGTATAAAATTTAAATATTTACAATTAACATAACTGAGCATTATTAAGCAAATATGTTCATGTAATTAAATTAAGTATTATTTATGTAAATTTTCATACTGCTTTTGAATGACATGAATCGAACCAAATCAATAAAATATAAATTAATAAAAAAACATTTTTGTATTGATAGTTTGTAACGTGGACGCTGAGCGCCCCGCTACTTACGGGTGGTCCCGCGTGCCCCGCGACCCCTTTGCCACCATACCGGCCACGAACACCCGCTTACTCCGCGGCCCCCTCCTCTACCTATGCGACATGCGCCACTGGGTGGCGCGGCGAACCGCGTACGAGCGCCGCGCGCCTCGCGAGCGCGGTCCGCACGCCGCGGACCCCCGGAAGCGCCAAGGAAGTACCACGCGCTGCTCTTCGGCGCAGGAGCAGCGTGAAGAAGGAGAAGGCCGGCCCGTGGCAGCAGTTAGTTTTTGGATTTGGAAAGTTGTTGTCTGCGCTCGAAAAATAGGCTTCTCCTTCCTTTGTTGGAAGGAAGGAAGAGATTTGAGGAAAGCCCGATCTATTCAGAACAAGGAGAAGCCCCGGATGGAGGGCTAAAGCCAGGAAGGCCATGTGAGGGTAATCGGAATCGTACCGGGCCGCTCTAAGACGGCCCGGGCGAGGTGAGTGGTAACATCTTGGCCCGGCGGCCCGGCCATTAGGCTTGGCCCGCCATCTTGTCCTCTCGCACTGCTCTCGCTCGCGGCTTGTTGGCTATTTCCCCGTCTACCCGCATGTTCCCGTGGATGCTTGCCTTGCTCGCGAGCAGGCCAACCCGCTTAGGCCTGCCGCGGTCCCCGCGCTCCCCCGCATTATCTGTTTTAGGTGACTGGAAGGAACTCGATGACCGGCGGACGAGGTGAAGGAGGGGCCTCTCCTCCCGTCGGCAAAAGCGGATAAAATAAAGTGTTTTTCTCACTGTGCGCGTTGTGTTATTTACCCCGTAACCCGTTTAATTAATTAGGCAAGCGTGCCCCCGTATTCCGAACGATGTCCGCCGCGTCCGTCCCTGTCCCAGTCCTGTCCCCGTTCGATGAGGCTCGGCCCCTGGTTTTGCTTGGCCCGCACTTCCGGCACCCTAAAGGTGCGCCCCGTTGATGGCATCCGCCGTGGGATGCCAACCCGTACACCCGAGGGTCAAAAGGACCCACCCGTAACCCGTTGAATTAGCTTTAGATCCTCGGCCGCTGGTGGTCAAGCGGCCTGGCGCCCAAACTACCCGGGACGCCAGCGACCGGTGGTCCCCGCTATGCCCCTACCGCCGGCTACCGGCGGCCACCGTGTTACAAGTTATAGAAGAAAGCAGAGGAATGATACGAAACCAAAATGTGACAAGGATACAACGTAAACATGTTTTTTTTATAATTTTCTTATAAATGGTCAGATATAAATATATTCAGTGACATCTAGTTGTTAAAACATAAACGACGCCTCGAAGTTTGGGCAATGTGGCTCCAATTGGGTTCTAGGTCCAGGGCCCTGTTGGCTCCCCCGTTACATACCATTCAGGGCCTGTCATGGTTTGTCCTGTAGGGACCCATTTTAGCCCGTCTGGGCCCCGACGAACGTCCGATCAAAATTTCTACTAGGGTACGGGTACTTTTGATTTACTTGTTTAATTTGATCTTAATCTGCAGCTGACGGGCATCGATATTTCATAGAAGCATATGATGAGGCTGTTTTAAGTGCACTGAGAGAAATTTGCTTAGTACGGCCAACTAAAAACTAAGTTATTGTAAAATAAGTTGGATTAAATAAATTTATAGTTGGACAAATCAAAAACTATAGTTGTGAGAACTAATTCAGTGACAACTTACTTTTTTAGTTTGTTTTTTCGACAACTCATAAAATATAGTTCGAATAACTAATATGTCTTGTGTTTAAATAAATTATTTAGTTGATGTAGAAACAAAACAATCAATTAGTTCAAGATTGTCGGTATTCAATGTAACGTCTGCAAACAAACAGCCCAGAGTGACTTTTTTCGTTTCTCATGGATATATTGGCATTTGAAAGTACTGAATGTTTTTGGTTAAATTGTGGCAACTAAACATTAAGAACAACAATAATCACAAGGTAATTATTTATAAAGTTTGACATAAATTAAAATTTAGTTTAATAAAATACAATGATTCAAACAGTATTTACATCAGCTGTGATATGAAAATAAATTGTAAATATAATTGAAATAAAATTAATGAACTGAATTCAACTTAATAATTATTAGTTGGTTGGACTATGTTTTCCTTTGATTGCAACTGAATTTTTTTAGTTCAATCAACTGTTGTTCAGAAATTGATATAACTTTTCCTCTTAGATACTTTAACTGAGCTATACTATACTCGTCGAAAAAACAAACTAAAGTATTTCTAGTTGGCTGCATTATATTTTTCTCTGAGTGTGAGAGAAGTTGTCGTGAATGGTTTCAAGATTTAACTTATGAATCTGACATCGAAGACAAAGAACGTAGCGGAAGACCGAAAATGTACGAAAACGCGAAATTGAAGAATTATTGGATGAAGGCAACAAGAACTTCAATTAAAAACAAGGAATTTCACGTAGTTTATAGGCGTTTGGAATGTCAATGTCTTATGAACAATGGCAAAGCCTTACTCGTACTTTTAACATTTTCACATTTTCAATCTAAATGATGAAAATACAAAGTGAGATAGCTTTTTCTTTAATTGTCCGAGAGTGCGATCATTAACTTATTCATTAAACGCGTTGAACAATTTCGTGTTGAACGAAATTATACGAAATATAAGAGCAGTATATATTCGCTCGATGCTTTTAACATAGCATTACAGAATGTTAAATATGAGACCTCCAGCCATGAGAAACGAGCAACGAGCACTTGTCAAGCAAATGAGCAAGCAGACCATCTTATCACGAGACGTATATGCGCTATGTACTTTACCCGGTACATGAAGTCAAATATATGCATTTTCAGGAGAATACATTAAAGTCGTATTGCAACAAATTTTACATCGCATAGCGGCACAATACGAGACCAATTAAACCCGTTGCAATATTTTACATGAAATTTTGCAGCGATTTCGATATTCGTTGTTTTCAATTTCAATGACAAAATCTGTATTCGGATAGAATTTGATCTTTTAAACAAATAATGAACGCACTAGCCCAGACAGTATTTCAATTTGTCGAGGATAATAATCGACTCATTGCACAAATAATCAATAATCCAGGGTATATTATGTCTTTTGTAAAACGAGCCTGCTCCAGTTTTACAAAATAGAATTCACGTCCCATTTTTTGTTACATTGTTCGAACATTTGTACACCGCCGATAAATATATATATGTGTGCGCGCGCGCGCGAGACATCCCTTAATACATACTGACACTTTTTCAGCAATTTTACGAATACCCAGCCGTTTTTTACGTTTTTGTTCGAATGTGTATGACAATGGTATGATATTTTCAACTATTACATGAAGATTAAAAACATAATTGCGAGTGTAATTTCTTTCCCGCCGGGCATAACACATGTTCGGTTGGCACAGAATTAACTATTTATCTTATTTTATTTTTTATTAATTTTTAGAGAATTGAAATCTCCTACGCGCAAAACGTTCGATCTTCACTATTAATATTGGTTTCAAAACAACTTTCTAGGAAATTTAAGAAATTGAACACTGAGATAAAAGTTGTATTTAAAATTACCATACACTGAAAATAAGTTATAGTAAAATTTAAAACATTTCTTATCCATTTAGGGATATCTCCTATAAATGAAATATTCTCCTATTATTATTAATAAAAATGATCTCCCAAAAAATTACATTTTAAAGTTAAAAAAAACAACGAGCCAATTTATTGAACAAAGGATTTCAGAGAAATAATAATATTTTGTTTATAAAAGCAAATAGCATATTATTAAAATTACTAAATTTTAGTGATGCAATAATTCAAAGAATATAACAAGCTATGTGTAACAGATCTGTTTTGCATTTAAGTAAGCAGTGTACTGTAAATACTGAGGCTCGAAAAACTTAGCGGCCCGTTTCTTGAGATCATATTTTTCCATAAATACAAATTTTATGTGTCCTTCAAATCAAATTTGTCCTTTTGCGAACAAATAATAAAGATATAGAATTTGTAATAATAGAATAAAATTTATTAATCTCATATTTTAGGAGGGCAACTAATTTGCTATTGGAAATATTAAAATTATTTAGAATAGGGATCAAATATATTACTATCGCATAGAAATGGCAACTTGGTCCAAAATACAAGTACATCTTGTATACTACGCTAATTGGTAAAATTTTGTAAAAATTTTAATATAAATTTTATGCATTTAAGGGGATGTATAAAGCCTACAGTCACGGAGTTAGTGACTTTCGTATTCAATACATATATTTTTGTGAATCAAATTATACACTGAGAGAAATAGATAGTTAAAAGCACCATCTAGATAGTAGAAATAGATAGTTGAAAACAGATAGTAAAATGAAGTATCCAGATAGTAAATCGATTTATCGATATTGCGCGGTCGATAATGATGCGCGGCTGATAATGATGCGTGCCTATCCTATTTCCAATTATATTTCTTAATTGTGTTTTGTTTAAACATTCTTGTGGAAGTGGTGTTTGACAGCATTTAACCTTATAGAACTAATTGATGTGTTTAAAGGTTTATGTACTTAAGTTCGGTTTTTAATTCATTATACTTCGTATTAGCAGGTTATTATTTTATTGACAGTTTAATTTACTATCCAGATAGTTCAAAAAATTATCCAGATAGTAGTGTGCTCTATTATCCACAGATATTAAAGTTTACTATCACAGATATTCAGAAAAACTATCTAGATCATTATTTTAACTATCTATTTCTCTCAGTGTACTCCCGTGTCCATGGAATAGCGCTCTGATCCGTAGATCATAAAATATAAATTGATTAAATTTTAATTACAAAAGATGATAATTTGCCCTGCTACAATTTTAATTATTCATATAAAATTGAACATATTTAAAGTAAGCAAGATTTTCAGATCACATTTCTACAATATTTTACAATATATTATAAATATGTTCAAATTAGTTTTATATATGAATCTCGTTCAAATTTGATGTTACATTGTTGTACATATTTTTTTAGTTAAATTATTTAAATAGCCTTGGCTCGTCGGGTGGCTGCCGCCACCCTTGATAATCATAAAAGCAAGTCTTAGTATTTTTGTATTAAAGGCTACCACATCACGTTTAAATTTTATTATTCCCATGAAAAAATTTTATATAGGTGGCATATATGTTGGCATAGATGCCGTTTATATGTTTCTCAAAACATATATAGCGCATATATAGCACATATATGGCACATATATGCCTACATATATGGCAGCCTATATAAAAAATTTTTCATGGGTTGTATGTAGTAAAAACGTTAATTTTTCCAATATATCCTTAAATTGATATAAAATATAGTAATTTATGATATTTCTTTTTTCTCGGTGTACCTTCTGGCGTTGAAAAGATATTGCCTACTGCTATTTTGTGTGTATTGCAGTAAAATTTTATATCAAGTATGGTGATAATTACATTAAATCCTAGCAACTGTACAAGATCATATAAACAATTTTACTATACCATATAAAAAATATTATTTTGGTATAGTAATTGTATAAACATCATAGACGATATGTCTTCAACGTCCGAAGGTATTGTAATTTTTATTATAACTCTTTTCTGAGTGTAAATTCATTTATTTGCGTCCAATCGTTGCTCAAAGAAAAACACATCAGTTCAAATCACGATTGGATTATATCAGTTGTTCACTACGATCGTACCAAAGCGCAAGAATTATTGATCTGGTATGAAATGGGTCGGATTTTGAATGCACCGAGTCCTTATTTTAAAGGAAAATGAAACGTTTAATTAAAGTTTAAATGAAAGAGAAAATTCGACACTTTTAAGATGACGTGCTTGAGATTTTGTAAAGTAATTAGATTCAATGAAAGTTGACTCAAATCATTACATAACTGGCTTTTTCATTTTAATTGCAATAATTAGACGATAAAGGGTGATCAGTCAAGCTGCCACGTTTCATTGTTCTGTTGACTCGGTAGTAATATCAATTGCGTTAGTGTGTATAATATAAATAGGATAAATATTTATTTGAACCAACATTATCCCGCGAGGAGATATATAGGGGCTCCCACTAATTCAGCTGGTTCTGTTATATACTAAGATGCAATATTTCGTTATAACTAAATTAAAACGCAGTTGCGTTAAGAGAAATGAACTTCCACGAAGGAATAAATCACTTTTGCAGAAGAAAGCACATTTTATGATTTAGTTTTATGACATAAAATGTACCGTGAAACGTACCTCCGAGATTAAGCTTTGTGTAGTAAGATAAGTGTTTCAACATTTACGATGAATTCTGTTAAACAAACAATATAAGAAAAATGTTGAATTTTGTTCTCATTAAAAAGATTCAAGGTTTGATAATGTGGAAAGTAATGGAAATTAATTTACATCTAACTGAATTATCTGTGCAGATAGTTTATTCTTTTGAAAAAGGAGTCTCAATTACTCTTCGATGTTCAGGAAAGTTCTGCGAAACTATAAAAATTAGAACTCTTAGAATTTTCTTTAAAGATTCCTCGGAAATCGCAGAAATTTTCAGAAACCTTTTTCTGTTGGATTTTATAGCAATAATATATTAGTGAAGTAAATGCATCAGTGGAGTAACTAGTTTCATCGAATAAAAGAAAATTGTTACAATGACCCATTGAAAATACTCATCGTATTTGAACTTTCATATACGTTTATTACATGTACACTGAGAGAAAAAATGTTAAAAAATTGAATTTTTTGTTATAATTTGAAGAAATGATGGACAATGTTGTAAAAATTATATTAAAAAATTCTAAAATGTATTCAAGAATTTGTAAAAATAAAATGAAAAATCATAACATTTACGTCTTTTATTAACATATGATATAATTTTCGATTTATCTTTTTTAACTTTGTCCGTTATGTCCTCAAAATATAAAAAAAAAAATTTAAAAATATTTCTCTATGTTATAGTGGACTGATGATAATCAGGAGTGTATTTGCATTGGTCTGTGAAACAAATATTTGACATTTGAAAATGATTAATGTTTCTAATAGTATTTATGCCAGATATAATTTCATTAATTTTATATGAAGTTTTTTTGGAATTGGATACCTAATTATTGCGTAATTAGCTCGCTGTTATTCTACGAAGTAATAACGAAAATTTAATAACAAAAATGTTTAGTGATTCTAATACAAGTCAATAAATTTGAAGATAATGAGATATTTAACACGGTAGCTTGTTATTAAATTTAATTTACACCATTTTGAACAACATGGTAATCATATTTAAACAATTCGATTAATATATAACATTTATAAAACGCTTTTATCGTATTTAATTTTATATTTCCTTAGGACCATATATAGTCCACATATATTTTAACTATTTCATATACGATTGTGTTATGATTATAGGGACAAAGGAATTTTACATATGGCAGTGGTAATTACTTTTGTTTAGTACACGGAGAGAAATGTTGGTGTTGTGTTAACATTAACCATTTTGTTAAGTTATTATGTTGCAGTTACATGAAGATTTCTTTGGAGTGAACGTACCGATGACAATTTTTTAATGAAGGGCTATGTTCATGTCTCATCTAGGGAGGACACGATTCATCCGGACTGGGTGTACTATTTTATATATAGGTACTATTTTTGTATGCAAGTATACAATAGTACAAATGCACCATTTGCATGCCAGTACCATGTTTGAATTGAATCAGTACGGAGAAATTATATACAATGAGAAAAATGTAATAAATAATTTTATTGTTTTTAACTTTGTTTGAAATACATATCAAATTTTCAATAGAATTTACTGTTCTTTGTCCTGAAAATTTTCTGCTTTAAGCATTTAAATATACAATAAATTTGAATACATAATAAATATATAAAAAAAATAACTTTATAGAGTAAATAAATAATAGCATTAAAAACTATTAGCCTTTAATTTTAAAAACAGTTATATATAAAATATTTATTCAAAAAAATGATATGTATCTGTTTCGGCGACTTTCGTTTTCTCAATTGTTAATTCATTAATCTCCTACGCGCAATCACGATTTAAATGCCCTTTAAAGATAACGCCTTTATTTCGGCTTTTTTCGCGCTTAATTTCTAGCATTATTTTCTCACATTATTTTCACTTATTATTTCTTGTATTTACTTTCTTGATTTGAATTTATTTCGTTCAAATACCGAGAACTAAGATGTTTTTCTTTTCGGCGAATTCGAGTTTATTTCTCAATTAAATTAAATTGTTCGCTTTATTTTCGATAGTATATTATTTCCAAATTGTCTTCGCTTCTAATTTTCGTTCTTATTATCGCGCTCCGTATTTACTTTTACTCGACTTATTTTCTTATCAAACAATCAAGTGTTATCATTTTCTTATTTTGTATTTAATATTTTGTACACGCTATTTTGGTTACGGGCAATTGACCCGGAATTAAATGCCGACTTTAATTTTCGCCTGTAAAATTTAAAACCAGTATTGTTTAAGCGCTCAACGGAGCAAGTTACTCCTTTACAATAAACCGCACGCACTCGCTAAAGGGACACACGCGGTGTCCCCTACGCGCCAAGTTCATTAGTTTGATTTGAGTTTAATTCGTTTTGTTTCTTTTCTTATGGATGTCAGGCAAACCTGACAACACTTCGACTTTAATCGCAGTGCTACGACGTACGACGTTCCAGGGTGACCTGGTCAACGTTACACCTTGTGCATAATCATTGCAATTTTTTCAATAAAGTTTCTTTTGTGTTATTTTCTAAACTGAGAGTTTTCATTTTTCCTCACAGTCCGAACGCAACTGTTGGTCGCGCCAACAGTATCTAAAAGTTGTGTTATATTTTTTCAGTGTAAACAAATAAATGAAATATCGTTTGTAAGCAAGTAGTGAATCATTGTTGGTGGGGAGTACTGGTTCTACTTTTGGGCTTAGATCCGTTTGTCCATTGGCGACAGTAGAAATACAGTATGGCACAAGAACTGGGATGAAAAGTTTTCTGATTTTTTACTGTAATTCTAGTTAACTTTACTATACTAATATAAAAGCCAGAGGATATCGTCATTGTATAAGTATAAATTTTAGATGATATGGTAAAATGTTCAATGTTATGAAAATTATAATCAAATATCTTTACTACATTAGGCATCACACAAATTTGTTTTGAAAAATAAAAAATGGTTTTTTTTTACTCTGCATTTTTCAATCCATATGACATGGACATCATATAAACGATATAATATATACGTATACAAATAATGTTGAACTGTTTTCATAAATAACCTAACCTAATAATAAACATCGCTTAATAAACTAATTAAACGCCAAACATTTAACATCGCAAATATCATAGTCGCATATTGCACTTATAACCTATGTGTTCTAGCCTAGTTACCCTACCCCCTACGCACTTATACATACTACATGCATAAGCTACACGGAAAAAATTTATTGGTGAGAACTAGTAGAAATTTATGAATGATACCTAAAATTTCTAGCTGGTAATGGAACAAGTAGAAATTTTATATATAACAGCTAAACAAATTTTGTTACGGTTATCTTATTGAAACAGTAAAACCGTTCAGGTGTTATTACTAAAAACTTTAGATGGAGTAGTAAGACATCATAAAAATTCAACATCATATTCGATTTGACAGCTACGGTACTAACCTTATTCATTGTCAATAGAAGTACCAAAATATTGACTTCGATAATTTAATGTAGAAAATAATCAAAAAAAGTTTTAAAGAAACTAATCAATAAGACTTTTTTTCATATGTCGTTTATTAGCAAGATCTATTGTATTTTATTTGTTTAAAATTGACGACATTTATTAGGTTAAAAGTGACAACATAAACAAACTACTTACATGCATATACGTAGCGGCGCTAGTATTCACTTTGACGAGCCACTTATCTGCGAGTAATAAAAATTTAGATGACTTACACGGAGAGAAATAATGTATTAAAATTTGCAACGTATACTATGAAACTAATGACAAAACTGTCATAGTTTTATATATTAATTTTCCACGTTGTATAAATTATTTTCGCCCAATTATTTCATATTTTTGTAGAAATTTCATCATGAATAATCATATATTAAATTTTCTTTAAAGTAAATTTTACAACATGGAATTTGTAGAATGATAAAAGAAGAGCTTAATTTTTTTTTTAATTTAATTTTCTGTCTGAACTCTTTTTCTGTTTTTCTTCAGCGTTTAATAACTATTAATTATAAATATAACAATTTAATTTCTATCAAGAGAAAGCATACATGTGTTTATTATATTTATATATTATATGTATATATACAAGGTACGTAAATTTTATGTGTCACACACACACACACACACACACACACACACACAATTTTTATACCTAATTTTTATACCTTATACATTACCCCTACTAAAGTAATACGCAGCACTACTTACAATTAAATCGCATTTACATTATCATCGGCGCAAAGAATTCACATATTACAATGAACTTCAAAGATTCTTTATATATTACTTGTTGCGAGGATATTATACTTATGGAAACTATAATTAATACCAGCCATCTATGAGATTAAGTAGGAATTATTTTGAATAGTGGCGGGAATCATT
>JABFPN010005589.1:0-12888 GCA_022817305.1 Leptoteleia sp. ZL-2020
TCAAAATATTATTTTAATAAAAAAAATTAAATTATTAATATTATTAAATAATGATCTTGTACATATTATTTGATTTATGTTAAAAAAGAAAAAATCTCCTTATACATGATTCCAGTACTGTGCCAACAGTCGTCGGTCTAATTATAACCAGCCGTCATATGTAATAATGGCCAAGTACAGTTTTGTTCGCTAATATGTACTGTCACAGTACATTATACCAACGGTTATTCGCCAGTACTGTGCCAGATCTTAGCCGATTGTCACCACTGGGATATTACCGACTTTTCTACATGGGTATATTCCCTATAAAAGATGTAAAAATTTCTTTAAATTACATTTTAAAAAATTAGTAGAAAGAAACGTCACTATCAAGGAATAGAACCCGTTCTCTCTCAGTTACCAGTCACGTGATGGTACACTGAGAAAAATAAAATAAAAGCGTATTCACGACAATTAACTATGCGTATGGTTAATATTACTATATTTTTTTCTCAGTGTGTATACCGCATAAATGTCTCATATATGCCCACATATATGTCTACACATATGTCGCTTATAAATTTTTCCCCGGGTTACATATACCCATAAATACCCCCACGTATTTCCGACTTAATACAAAATACTACAACAACCATTAATAAGTCTTTCCCTCGGTGTTGAGTATTTCCAAATAAATGCAGCGCACAAGGTGGGGGGGGGGGAGGCTGAAATCGCAACGACCTACAAATAGCGCGCGCGAAAGTTTTCGAAAATCGAGCAAAGTGGATGTCTTCGCTAGACTCGTGCGGTGATTTCGCGCCGGCAAAATAACGTTATACGCGGTTGTTACGGGTGTTAGCCGAGCTACGTGAACTGGTTCATTATGTAAGGCTCTCTCGCTCTATGACAAAGCGGCGAACGCAGCCGGCACTCGAGAGGCGCGCATTACGTCGTGAAATTGCGCGTGGGTGTTTCTTCGTACCCTCACTCGCCTCGTCTATTTCTCGCGCCGGAGGTTTTTCGGCCGTTGCACGTGTGCGCCACAAACTCATACGCAGTTTGCGTATTTATACGAGGCATGTTCCACGTCAAGTTACACGTACGTGCGAGCTTAGAAGCGGAGGCCGGTGACGATTCTCGCACCTTCCCGCTAAGTGATCCGTGCCGTCCCTCGCCACCAGTCGGCTGGCTTCTGCTCCTATACAAATTTAAACTACCTGGACATCATATAAGTTTCGCTTTGGAAATAGATAAAAAAAAAGAAAAGTAAGACCCCTGTCCGATGCGCGCCTATATCTCGGCGCGTTCCAACTATGTTGGCCGCCAGCTTTTTGCTTGGAAAAAAAAGGACCCGTTTTTGAGGGCGATGCATGTAGATTTTGTTTGCGAACGTGAATCATTATTTGGCTTGAACAGGTACATGTGCGATCGCGCGACGTCGCGAGTCATATTTTGGAATTTTTCAGCCTTGCAATTTCGCGGTGCGATAAACGCGAAATAAGATTTCCCCGATAAAACGAGCCCGCCCCACTTTGTTATTCCAGTTTCATTGGTTAATAATTATTGATAAAGAATAATTTTGTTTCATTCGATCGAGTAATTTTAGTGTTATTTGATTAGAGAAAAAAAAATGTGGTTTTATCATTGCCAAAGATTCTTTGCTTCTTCAAATTAAGAAAAATTTATGTAACAATTGAATAATTTAATAATTTTGTTTCTAATTATAAGTAAATTTCTTATTGATATATTTTAATAATACCATCTTTTATTTGGCAATATTTTACCACTGCAGAGGAGTGGTTTAATTAATTTTTCTTGACAAAAGTCTGGCAGTGATACGTCGTGCAATTTGCAAACTTTTTCTACACTTAATTTTTCCACAGTATCGAGTGTATAAAAACGGTAAACTATAGGTTTAATAAAAATATCCCCTAACGCAAAAGTAATGAATTCGTTGATGATAATTACGCAACGGTACACTGAGAGAAATATATGAGTATATTTTACTAAGTGTTTTCGTAAATTTGTGATATATTATCTTTCTTTTAAATAAATACTAATATTATTTCATATATTACGATTTTTTTATTGTTAATTACCAAGATCTTGGTAATTCGTAATATATGAATTCGTAATATATGAAATAATATTAGTATTTATTTAAAAGAAAGATAATATATCACTACTTTACGAAAACACTTAGTAAAATATACTCATATATTTCTCTCAGTGTACAATAATAATGACACTGCACGTATAAGTTCAAAATACGGTAATTACATCAACCACAATTAATATTCATAATTAAAATTAAACATAATCTATTGTTGACTTAACGGATGTTTGATTTGTTTGAAAGAATCGAAATTATTTGCGATGTATAATTAATTTTCTAATAATTGGTTGTGAAAATTATTACATTTGATACTGGCTTGAATAAAGTAAATATAATGTGATAATTCGGTGGCGGAGTTAGTACGAAGTTTATTGCAGGCATTTCACTTAACAAGATATTTTTTGGTACTATTAAATAAATATAAAATTGCACATATTCGTAAAGTTATTATTTATATTTCCATCCGATGCGATGCACTATGGAGGTCGTCGAACCGAGTAAATATTTATAAATGTATTTTTGCCAAATTTACATGTAATTGGTATTTAATAAATTAACGTTTATTGCATATTTTTGAAGATATTCTGAATGATGCATGGAATTACTCAAATATTGAATACTGTTTACGTAAATATGTAAATTATTTTACACGCTAACTCAAAGTTAATTTCCACGTTGAGAAAAATAATTAGTTGCAGCAATTAAATTTTAGTCAATATAATCAATTTCATAAATGTTAAATGGAACTTTGCAATAAACTTGTCTCAATAAAATAATTTTAGTTATTTTAACTTGATTACAATTATTAAATAATTCACTGATATGTTTTTTATCATTTAAACAATTTAACTACAAAGTGTAATCTGTGATAATATGTTCAAAACAAAAATAAAGTTATAGAACAAATTACCACGTCTTATAGGACAATACACAATCATGTTTTTCAAGATTATACGAGATTAACTATTATTTAACGCAAAAAATTTAAACAATCATCAAAAACGTGACATATTTTCGAAATATTAATTACTTTGTGAAATAATTTAGCATCGAAAAGTTTTGCATATTTTACTCTATATTATATCTATGTTAGGATATAATTTAAAACTTTTAATCTCTTCCATTACAATTTGCCATACTATTTATTAAATTTTTATATAAGAATAGAAATTTATTGTACAAATATAGCAAATTTTAATATACAAAATGGAAATATCCTCAGTACTTGTTCCCAGTGCAGTTAATCAATCATAATAAATAATAAACATTTACTTAGACGAAGCACTTCTTATAAAATCAATTTAATCGTTGGCATCTATTTAAAAATATGTGCAATATCCTTCAATGAATATTAAATAACAGTCCAAATTAATTTTTCATTTATTTGATGAAATATTCAACAATAAGCAATCAATTTTAATTTATTACCACGTGACCTGTCAGCGAAATTTCATACAACGTTAAAAACAAAATCTTATTACAAAAGAAAGCACAAGAAAAGAGCGCAACAAATATTTCTTTTTCGATGAAAACACGTTATATTAATTCTCATTATAAAAACATTTACTAAATAAGAAGTTAGATATTTTTAAATACTTTTCCTTCTTCAAAGCTAATAAAGCTATAATGACGCAGTTATTTCTATTACTGTCATAATTTTACATTGACATACACAAACATTTTTATATAAATATATTACTGATAAATAACTAATTGTTTGTCAAAACTTAAATATAAATTGTGTTTATATTGAGATCTTCAAAACAGAATTGAATTCTACCATTATACAAGTATTTATTACTGTCAACGAACAAGTGCTGATGCTAAGAGAGCTATTAATTATAGGTTTAACATTTTAACCACGAATTCATCCATTGTCAATCTACTTTATTCAGTGATACATTCTTCACGTTCAATCACTCCGATAACGTGACGAAAGAGTTGACTTTGAATTATCCAGGTGTGGAAACTATGTTTTCATTAATAAGAAATAAACAATCAATAAAAATAAACATTAAAAAACTTCCTGTCATTAATCTACACTGAGAAAAATATGACAGAAAAAATTATTGTTTTTAACTGTATTTGAGCTACATATTGTCCGTCTTTTAATAAAAATTATTGTTCTTTAAAAGCAAATACATTAATTTTATATGTTATAATTACTATAAAATTACTATACCATATAACAGTACCAACATAAAATAATTTCTTAAACGATTATTACTTGGCAAGTATCAAAGTATTGCTAAATGTCTAACAATTGTTACTATACCAGAAACTAATAAATTGTATAAATCTTCACTGAGAAAAAAGATAAATCACAAATTACTATTTGTTGTATCAGTTTGAGGATATATTGGAAAAGTAATTATTTCTACTGTTAATAATAGTAAAATTTAAAAGTCATGTAGTCAATATTAGTAGAAAAGTACTACAAGTTGCTTTGACAATTATCATTTTTACTAGTTTTAATAGTAAAATTTTTCACTCTTCAGAGATATCCTCAAATAGATATAAATTGTTTTCAATTTTACTATTACTTTTTTCTCTATGTTGTATCCTTTCGACTGTCAATTTATTAAAATACATCAACAAAATGTTTTATGTCAACAAATTTTATCGCAATTAAGACAAAAATTACAAGTAATTTTCGACGAATCCAGCAATAGCCCTTTACTTTACCAGAGTTGCCAATATTGACACACCTGTTTCTCAATATATACTGAATAAAGAATCAATAATGAAGTGGACCATATATAACGCAGTGCCGTATCGAATCTTACCCCTAGTTAACAATTACGTCAGCGATAATAATAAAACCACAATCTTTAATATTGCATTATCAATAATTAATTAATTTTTATTTTTAATAAAACTGACTAATGGTAAATTATTAGCAACGCAGCGACTTGTAAGCATCCTGAAATCTGACTTTTACTTTTTCGTTTTCCATTAAAACGAAAATTTCGAAAATAAATTAATTATCCATTCTCGTCTAAGATATTGAACTCATGAATAATTGTTCATGCCGAACTTTTAAACAAAATACAAGAAACATATTTTATCGTTAGCTGCTTGTTTATTTTTCAGGATCGAAAGACCTTCATGCGCAGGACCTAAAGCGTCACGAAAAATTAGACGGAGTCCTGGGGGTAAACTTGGGTACCGGTTTATCTGCCGGCGGAGGACTCTCGCTTCATCAAGAATTAATCATGACTATGCCTGGTACAAATCAACTAACAAATTTTAAACTTATAAAATACTAATTTCTCAAGTTACATACAAATTAAACGATTCATATGCATTCAAATTTATTCCTTGAAGAAAAAATTCAATATTTCATCATTTACTCAAAATAAGTTTAGATAACTTTTAAGCTTCAATGTAAAAGAATATATTAATAGTTAATATATTTTGTAATATAGTTATAATTTGTAGAATAGTTATTCCACTTTTTTGATGAGATGCAAATATTTCTAATCAAAACATCCTTGAACAAAATATGTAATAAAAAGAATTATCTGAAGATAGCGATTGGAACAATGACCATCAATGAATAAAACAGGCTGTCTTGACAATGTTATAGGAGGAGTCGCATCCATTGGACAAGGTGATGATAAACCTGCGAAGCAAAAACGACATCGGACTCGGTTTACGCCAGCACAACTCGGAGAGCTGGAAAGGTGTTTTGGTAAAACGCATTACCCAGACATATTTCTCAGGGAAGAAATCGCGATGCGAATCGGACTCACGGAAAGCAGAGTTCAAGTAAGTGTAAAGGCATACTTGAAACAACCATATTCGAGTTATCTCCCATATTTATATAGTTGAATTGACTCGATATTCAAATTGAATAATTGAAATTAGTGAAATGACAGTGGGTGTATATCTCACGTTACGAAAAAGTGACGTTGGCGCAGTGCTTTAACTTTTAACTCCATGTTAAAATATCTACCTACTGAGTTCAAATCCTAACTAAGGCGAGATTACGAAAAGATTTGTTTATAAAATTATTCAATAAAATATTTTTCCTTACCAAGTATACATAGAGTTAATTAAACTCGAAAGATATTTTATTTGTATTAATAAAATGAGCTATGTTAAATTATCAATAAGCTTGATCGTATTTGACTCAGAAAACGAGTTGATTCAATTCGATTTTACTTGATTCAACATAGCATTTTTTATAGTATACCATTAAAATACGAGTTTTTCATAATATCCAACCATCAGCTTTCCGGAATAAGAACAAATTCACCTTAAAAATTATCACAATACATCAGAAACTGAGAGGAGAAAGGAAATCTTCTTATCATATTTAAAATACAATTTAAAAGAAATTGATATGAGTTAATGTAATAAACATGATTGTTTATCTTTCACTAAGAAAGAATAGAATTGTTTGTAACAGTTGTATGGAAACTGCCATGTTTCCTTCCTGTTTAATTTACTGATATTACTAAAAGATATATCACAAATTAACAACAATTGCATATGAGTGTGAAATTATATATTTCTTTCATAATATATATATATAATAAATATGATATAAAAACGAACTTTCAATGAAAATTTTCAATCAAAAATTTCGACGCGACCAAGAGAACCCTGGATCTACGAAAATTATATCTTTACAACACTCACGGTTGAAATAACGAATTTTTCTTCAACTCAAATGTTTGGATGGGAAATAAAGTTAAAGGATGGATTTAATTGTTTTAATGTGATGTACTGCATTGAATACAACGTACTTATCAAACTTGCCTTCGTATCAATTACGAAGGCCTAGAGTGGCTTTCCGGATTAAAGCGAAACTTGGAGAGCTAAGCCCTTACCCTGCGGGAGATTCGAATTTTCGTTGACTCTCGGTATCCCTATCTTCGAAGAGCAAACCGCAAAGGCCATGCGCGACTTCGCCGTCGCTTCTTTTGATCTCGATTCCGATTCCGATCGAAAGTTTAAAATCATCCGCAATTTGTCTCAAGTGGTTAATCGATAACTTAAATCAAATATCATACACGGAAAAAAAGATATGAAGTGCACTACTAAATTTCTATTTAAGTTAGATATATTGTTTGGCCATTATTGGGATAAGTAGAAATTATAATTATCGTAACCAAAGAAATTTATGTGAGTCGAATTGATGAAAACTAACCTAGCTAGTTGATTCAATTTACATACACTGTATGGTTGAATCAGCCATACAAATTTATCTAATCCAAAACACAGTGTAATCCAAGTAGTTTTCCTTGATATATTAAGGTTATGTTCAGTCCCCATAAGATAAATGTATGGTTGAATCAGCCATACAATTTATATAACGTTTAATATTCATTTTAGTCCTTCTGCAAATAGAATAAATTCTTACTAAATTAGTTAAAAATTGCTAGATAAACTCATTTACCTACGAAAGCGAATACTTTTTTTTCGTGTATATAAAGACATTCATACCTCGAATTATGCCCCAGGAAAAAAAAAGATTTAATTGACATTAATAAAATTGAATATATTTACCCGAACAAATATACAAATTGACTAATCAAACGTTAATTTTCTAACGCTAAATAAAATGTTTTCATTTAATCAATAACGCCGAATCGTTTCCCTCATTTTTTTCCAATTTTTCATATTTAAATTCCCAGAAAGGGAATGTTGAATTAACCGTCCTAATTAATCGCATTTAAATGTCACAAATAAACTTAAATTTTATCATATTCGTGCAGATTTTTTTAGTGTTACCATAATACCGACTTTATCACGTAGATTGTTCGTTTTCTATAACACTTCGAGGGGTCCGATTACGCGAAAGTATAATAACAAAATTCAATAAACGTGGCGCGAACGCGCCATCGCTGAATCACGTTAAACTACCACGATTATACATTTGCAAATGACAAGGACGTTACAGTTTAAGCGTAAAATGCTAAATTTTATTCGCGCCATTTGAAAATCGCGGACAAATTTGTTTCCCCTGGCGGCCCATCGAAAGTGATGCTTTTTCAGCTCACTGACGGGCACGTCGCGGAAAACTCGAGTTAATAGAAATTCATGAAAATTTTATTCGCAACTCAAAGCGTCAGTCAAGCCGCGCGCCGGCTGCATATAAAACAGTTTTCTCCGTGAAGAAACATATTTTCTCACAATTACACTTACAAACGCCACCCGATGACTGGGAGCGGAGCACTCGTAAAAAAACGTAACCATCTTTTTATGCTTTTACGAGCAAAGAAATGGATTTAACAGCGTCGTCATAATAAAAGTATTGATATTGCGACGATGATGCATTGTTATCGCAAGTAATGCACCAGAGTTAACAAATAAAAAACCCCGCGAAAAGTTTAACGACTAATCTTTCTCCCTTCAAATGCTTCGTTTATAACATTCGTCGCTTTTTTTATTTTTTTATATTTAATACGCGTTTTATGAATTGTTGCTGTTCGAATGTTGGGCTGCAAATATTTCCTTATTGTTCGACTTTTTGAAAATGTATGAAATCAACTCCACCAATATACGGTACTGGTCTCAAAGATGCTAATTTAGTTGGAATTTAAAAAAATAGATGGCTAGTTCAAGTGGTTTAGCTTTAACATAATGGCTGTGCTCCCCAGCTCAGATATCAGATTGACTAATTTTAAATTTCCAAACGAAATTAAAATTTGTTAATTAACATGAGTACAGGATCGTACCTAGTCTCCCAAAAAGTTGACCTTACTAAGAACAACCCCTGCACCGTTTATATATATGTATATTACTTTGAATACTAAACAAAATTTCTAACTTTTACTCTCAACGTCCGAAATTTTTTGGTCAAGTGTCAAATGCAAGATGGAATGCTAAATGGAATCTTAAGTGTGTGCAATTTTGTTTATTGCCTCTACACTTAAATAATAATTATAAACAATTAAAATACAAATCAATAATAACGTATATAAGAAGTAAATATTAGATAGCGTTTCGTTTCTTGGTTACACTGAAATTCGTCAGTAAGGCTAGTGTAACCAATGCCTTATACGCTATGAATTTATTTCTAAAAAATGTGTTGTAATATGCTATCTATAAATCATCTCAGTAGTAGGAAAGATGAAATTATGCTCATCTTCTCATTACCTTGAAATTCAAATTTTGTTTATTTTCAATGAACTTACCTGTTTTAACGTTATTACCCCGACTAAAGCGTTCTATATTCAATCAACGAATTTTTCCTTTTCTGACACTTAATATTTTTATTTCTAACTTATTACTCTCAACTAAAAAAAATTATATAAAAAAATATATTACTTTATTAATAACTCGAAAATAGAGTGTATTGATAAATATGGTTGAAACCATATATTTAATATGATTTATTATACCGAATGCGCACGTATTAGTAACGTTGTAAATTTTATTATATATTTTTTCTTCAGTGTAGAAAAATATCATTGTTTTTCTTTTTTATACACTGAGAAAAGAAATATTTAATTTTTATATATTTAAACAAAATTTCTGATTATAATATAAATAGTTAAATAATATTTCAAATAAGATAGAATTACATAAAATAACGTGGTAAGATACTTTAATATTTATAAAACGTATTTCAGACAATGTTCTGTATTATTATTAGATGAGACCACAATTTGAATCTCAGTAGTTATATTATTTGCAGTAAAATTCCGCGAATAAAGTTTACCTATTTATAGTAATGATATTTGCTTAATGCATGATCATTTATTAAACTCCATTCTGAATTATTTATGATTTGCACTGTAAATCAACAAGTGCACTACTCCTGCTTTTATGTATAGTTTATAATTACTGGTAAATAGCAAATCATATTTGTTGGTACTTTAACGTATCAAAGTTTCCATAAATTTCTATCCCCAGTAAGTTTTATAATAATCAAATAATTAAATATTTTTAAAATTACTTCATCCCAGGGTCTAGAAATAAATTTTAAGTGATACTTTAATATTAATAAATGTTTACAAAATTCAAGTTCAATTTAAATTTTACAGAATTCAAAAAGTAAAAATTCCAAATTATCTGCACGAGCCTCAATTTCATCTACATTAACACACATTAACATTTAACATAATATATTTTTAAAAACTTCAATTGAAGAATCTATCCCGCTGGGTATTTAATCGATAACTAAAGAGACAAATTATATTTACCGCAAATAGTTTATCAGCAAAAATGTACTTAACGTTTATGCATAATTAAGTAACGAATCTTTTTTATCTTCCTTGTCCTAAAAAGCAGAAATTAAATATGGAAGCGATTGAATAATACCAATTGTAAATAATATATACTCCTTTTAAAGATATAAAGTTTTTAATTTTGTAAACCCAGATGAATAAATTATTGTGCTTTATATCAAGCTACCTAAATCGCGAAATATTTCAAATTATTTCATAAATTTTCTAATTATATAAATAGTTGTATAATTTTATTTAAAAACTGCCACAAGTTTATTTCGTACGCGTCCAAACATTGTTTACTAACAATGTTAGTAATTTTTATTAAATCTTTTATTTCCATACGTAATGGTCCAGTGAGAAAAAAGTTGTATTAAACATTACTGCGCCTTTTGACGTTGGATGGATATCGTTTATAATGTTTATGCAATTATTATACCATTGCAATAACTTTTTTTGTGTGATGTTGTAAAATTTGTTTATATCATTTTGTAAAATTATCTAAATTCGTGGCGATTATTATCATATCATGTTTATCATTATGAATATAAAATTTTACTACAATGGTATGGTTAAATACACTGAGAAAAATAGAATAATAAGAGTTACTATACTTTCTGGCATTCTGAGACTATGCTCCAAAACGGTGTTACTTTTTCAGGTACCAATTATCAGAACTATGGTATTTCTTGTTACATTGTTGAGTATTATTTTATACAGGAACACATAGACTCCAGGATTACTATATTATTTTTCTCAGTCTAGCAGACAATATCTTTCAAACCCCAGAAGGTATGGTAATTTTTAATATAACTTTCTTTCTTGGTGCATAATAAGTTCAAAAGGTTCAAAAAACGTATCTTCGGACAAAGATACAAAATCTGTTTACAACCTTGGTAGGATGCAATGATTTTGACGTGATAATTAATTCAACTAAACACAGCCAATTATCGCGCTTACTCTAATCAAATTTCGATTGGGAGTCTTGTAAAATTTGAATTACGTGTTTCATCATTAAATTTTAACCACTCTCAATACTATCTATAGATATCTGGGATATCGGGCTTGATAATGATATTTTCAAACAATTAAAAGAGGAAATGACCGTTTTAAAAATATCACTCATAAATAAACAACGTCCGACCTACGATATCCATTATTTCCATGTTTTATGTTACGAAGTAACATAAACATGCAGCTTTTGGAAATTATATTTTTAAACTATTAATTTTTCATTGAATCAAAAAGAAGTGTCCTTTATAATCCGATTCTCTTTAAATACTTAAAATTTATTTTAGTACCAATTACGCATTCTAAAAGCGATTCTGTTGAATAGAAAAAAAAAACTATTTACTAGCCTTTTATTAAAACGGAATAAAAAAATAAAATCCAATTTTTTATTGAGATGAACTTTGTCTTGATACGCTAAAGTAAAAACTTACAATGCAGATAACCCATTTAATTTTATTGTTAAATAAATGATGTTGATATTTTCTTAGCAAATGTAAAAAAGTTTAACTGTTCTAACCAAAATTTATAAAAATTATTATTGATATTAATGGGCAAAAAATTAATCGACAATTCAATAATTTTCAAATCTATTAATATAATTTCTTATTTATTATTTTATAACAGATGCTTCGCAAACAATAACACAAGAATAAATCTGAATAAAAAATGAATTAAATAAAAGAATTAATAAAAATTAAATTAAAATTTAATTTAATTGAAATTATGAAAGTAAAATAGCCCTAAAATTAAGTTTAAAATAGGATTACTAAAAAATAACAATCGTTTGGATAAAACCATTCAGAGATCTGAAAGATCCGTTCAAAGAAACAAATGGATACCGAAAAGGCGCGCAATAGTTGCGCAGTGAACAACTCATAAACTACTAGTAAAATTCACTGCAAAAATCCTATTAATACAACCAAAAACACACCATAATCCCGAAAATGAACTAAACAAAAAATACAGTTATCTCCCTTACATTAATCCTACAGCCATATTGATTACATTAACCTCATCCACGGTTATTATTACGAGAAACCGATTCCATTTGGTTATTTCAACTAACGCACATTCAACTCAGCGTGCTCAACACTTACAAAATATAATCCCGCACGTTTTCAATTTCACGTCACCCGTTTGGCTTGATTAATCAATAATCATTACAAGTCAGCGAGAATTGCCAACAACCCCCCACCCCCCTTGGAAATTGTCAAATTTCGCTCGGGGAAAATGATAAATCCCGAGGCAGAAAAGTCGGCCGTGAAGCGGTGACGCGGAATTTTGGCTGGGACGCGTCTGAAAGTGCAATCGTCACAATCTATTTCAATATCGAATCGGAGGAAGACTCCGGTGTGGCATAATGGCTGGGCTTTTCGTAAACGCGAGCGTATTTCAAAGCGAGACAAGTTGAAAATCGAAGGGGCGGAAAAAGAGGCGGCGGAGGAGGAGGCGGGGGAAGTGGAGGGAGGTGGGTTGAGTTCAACGGAGACGATCGAAGTTAAAAAGAAAAGCAAGTTGTGTAGCGGATGGGTGGGCGCGCGCGCGGAGGCGGAAGTGGAGCGCTCGGGGGCGGCGGGGGTGGCGGGCGGCGTCCGAAGA
>JABFPN010005590.1:0-12885 GCA_022817305.1 Leptoteleia sp. ZL-2020
AGTACGGCCAACGTTATCATCCCAGTACTGTGCCAGTACTGGCAGACAACAGAATCTGTACAGCTGCCAGTACAGGCAGTACGGCCGCCAGTACTGGGCCAGTGCTGGGCCGTATTGTAATTTCCACATGGGTAATATGAAAAGTATAGGACCCAAAACCGAGCACTGCGGAACACCATATTTTATTTCGCGATCGTCAGACATAACTCCATTTATGCATGTTCGTTGTTTTCGTCCCGATACGTAGGACTTAAACCATTTTAAAACATTACCCCGATTCCCATATAAATACAATTTGTTTATCAATATATACGGTCAATCGTTTCAAAAGCGCGTTTATAATCTGTAAAAATTGTTCCCACGTATTTTTTGTCGCTAATCGCTGTCGTCCAATTATCTAAAACTAGCTGCAGCGCAGTCTCGAACGAATAGCCTCTTCTGAACCCCGCTTGTTCGTTTATTAAAATACTGTTATTGTCAATAATATCTTCCAGCTGCCTTTTCACAATCAATTCTAAAATTTTTTCGTACATCGGTAGCTGGTTAATAGGACGGAAATCGTTCGCTTTATTACTATTTACAATTTTTCTAATTGGAGTGACGGTAGCGATTTCCCACTCTCGAGGATACTCTCCTGTTTTCAGAGAAAGATTCAACAAATCAACAAATTCGGCATCTATGAAATCAAACATATTATTTAAAATACGATAGTTTATTCCGTCAATCGACTTTTTATTTTTATCCAAATTTTTCACTAATTTACTCAATTCATCCACATTGATTTCGTTAAAATTTTCAAAAAATCTGAGTGTGTCAAAGTGAAATAAATTAAATAAATTATTATTCACGTTAATTTCGTCCCGACTATTTATAATATTTTCTATGCTGTCAATAAAAAAATCATTAAAATTATTACACAGGTATTTATTGCTTTTTAGTTCATTAATTTCATTGTCAAATTGTATATTTTTAAAATTTATATAATTTTTCTTGTTGTTTTTTAATAATTGCTTAATTGTTTTATACATTTCTCTTGGATTCTTTATTTGTTTTCAATTTTATTCTTAAAATATCTTTTCTTTGATTGACGGATTAACCTAACAATTTAGTTTTTCATTTGATTATATTTCATCCAATAGTTGGCGTCTTTAGTGATTTTAAACATTATAATTTTTCATCCCTCTCTTTAATTGTTAATTTTATTTCTTGTGTGAACCACTTTTTTATATTGTTTTTAATTATTGATTCTTTTATTAGCACCAGTTCGTCCAAGGTATTATATGAAGAATAAACTAATTTGTTGGCTTTAATATTTAAATTGTCATTATAATAATAAATTAATTTATCTTCATTATCGTCATTGTTAAAATTATAGAAATTGTCGCGAAGTTTTTCAGTAAAAGAATTATCGTCAAAATTATTAAAATTTCTTTTTATTATTTTTTTCATTTCTTTTTTAAATTCGTTTTTATTAAAAAGTATGGACACCCAAGCATGGTCCGAAACTCTTGGTGCGTTTTCGACTATCGTCGTCACGTCCACGTTTGCAAAGACGAGATCTATAAGGGTTTTGCTAGAAGGTGTCACTCTAGTCGCTTGTTTTACCGATTGTATCATTCCCCTTGTCAAAAATAAATTATCTAATTTTTTCTCATAGTGACGTCGACTCAACATATCCATGATGAAATCGCCCATCACTATGAGATTGTCTTTCTTTAAAAGTTCTTCACAATGTTGTTCTAAAAATTTTAAAAATGTCGCGTTCGAAGAATTTGGGGAATAATACAAGATCAGTACTTTACCCTTATAGAAACCGCAGCAAACGTTTACACCCACGCACCAATAATTTTTTTCTGACTTTGTCGAGAATAAAGTTTTATATTTGATAGATTGACGCACGTAAACGGTCACACCACCGGTAAGACCGTTTTCGGCGTCACATCTGATCGTGTCAAAATTCTCAATTTTTAATTCGTCGTCTAAATTGTTCGCGGTTATCCTCGACTCCGTTAATGCGAGGATGTCGATACATTTATTATTTAATAAATAATCTTCAATTTCGTCAAACTTATTTAAAAAACTCTATTTATTTACAAATTTAAAAGTTTTATCTTCTACAAATTTATTTAGTTGCTATTCAGCATTGTCATATTTAGTTATAATTCTCAGATAGTGTGGACAATTTCTATCTGTAGTCTCATGGTTGTCATTAATATTTTTTAAATTATATTTTTTTATCTGGTTCACACATTTAATACATTTTTTTATTTTATTTAATTTACTACATTTATTACCGTCATGGTTTTCAGCACAGTGATTGCATGCGATTTCTTTTTTACAATAATTTTAGTATGACACATTCCCCAACAATTAAAGCATTTCATAATACTTACCTGGTCAAAGACTTTACATCTTTGCCAGCCTAAGTATACATTCTCCTGCTTTAAAATTTATGAATGTGCCATTTTGTCAGTTTCAATTATCATGGACAGGTTTTATATTCTTTATTATTATTATTTATTCGTTTCATAATTTTAATTTTATCGTCATTTTTTAAGTCATTTTGTTATTTAATTGCTTGAATTAAATCGTCATCTGTATTTTCATACTGGTCCTTTAAAATACCGATTACTTATAATCTAAATTTTTTTTTGTTTTTTGGTTCGATGACTGCAACCTCGTCACCCATTACTTTATTAATTTCATTTTTTAGATTTTCGCGTCTATTATTATTTTTGCAATTTATTATCACTGTGCCTTTCTCATTTTTTTTTAATTTTATTTATACCCACATTTATTTTGGTTAAGTCAATTTTTTCTTTAATTATATTTTCGATATTTATATTTTTATCATTATCTTTTTGTTTTAAAATCTCTGGCGCATTATTACTTTTAACTACGTCAGAAAATTTTAATTGCTTTGAATCTTTCTCAACTTCATCTTTTTTCAAATTTGATACTTCCGTTTTTAAATTAATTATTTCTTTAATTCCTCCGTTTTGTCGATTAGCAATTTTTCATAAAATAATTTTAAATTTTCAATTTCTGTTTTAATTATTTTTTTATGACTATAGCATTACTGTCGTCTATTTCTATATCGCTATCGTCACTGCAATTTATTTTCTTTCTTTTTATTCCTTTTATACTTCGCGTCCTTTTTTCTTTAACGCATATATTGTACATCCTTATTATATTGCCGTCCTTATCACTATTTGCATAAACATTTCTGCCAATTTTGCAGTCTGGGTGATAAGGACGGTTACAATTATTACATTTAGTGTTATTATGGACCACACGTTTACATTCACAACATTTATTACTATTCATATCATTCGTATTAAAGTCAATCTTTAAAATTTAAAATCTTTTAATTTGATATAATATTAAAGTCAAATATATTTTTCTCTTCTTACACTCACTATACAAAACAAAACAATACAATTTACGAATACACTATTTATTTTGGTTTAGCCTTTTAAAATTTAAATCACAATTTTTGACTTTCTCAACTGCTCAAATTATGGATTACAATTTAAATTTAAAATACCGGAATGTCAAATTGATAAGATGTTCCATGTCCAGGGTTACTGCATAAGCGGCAATGGTCCAAATTTCGTCAAAAGATATCCGCGTTGGTAGTCCAATTTATAGTTGTAATCCGTTAGTTTAAGTTTAAGAAAACGTTCAATAATTTAAATATTGCGCACCAAACTTTGCAACTTTTATACCGTTTGAGTGCAATCCGTTGCACTGTCTATAAAAATATTAAAAAACTCGAAAAGAGTGGTTAAAATACCGTCAAAATATTAAAATAAGACGGAGAAAAATAAAACAATGTTATACTCACAGTGAGAACCAGGGGCAATGAAGAAGTAGATGCTCCAATGTGTATATGGCGCCACACCGGCAGCTATCATCTTCCGTCAGACCGAATCTCCTTAGATAGGAGCTGAAGTCTCCGTGACCGGTCAAAACCTGGGTCACGAAGAAGTCCGGATGGATTTCGCATGATAACGTACTATATATATCCGGGAAATAGGTGTGCGTTATCGCAGCTCGCGGCGACGCTTGCCACTCACTGTTCTAAACGCTGAAAACCGCCCTCCTGGTTTGTGCCTTCGGATTCCCGCGATTCGCAGGTATCTCGAAGGTTCCTACTCTAGCGTCCGCGCCTTTCCTAATTTTATAACCCGCTCGCCGCTTTTCGAATAGCGTTGCGATCGGAATCGCACCCGCTACAACGCAAAGATCGTCGTACGATGCTGTACGATACGCTCGCGTTATTGCAATCAGGACGTTTCGCTGCGGGCTTCGCAGTTTCTTGACATCGATCACGCCCGCTAAGTCTGACCATCTGGCCGCCGCATAGGTCAGAATTGGTTCGAGGACACCTCGGTAGATGGTTCGAGCAACCCCGTAACTTATGCCCCAACTGCTCCTAGCTATCCATTTAAGTTTTTGGAAAAGTCGTTCGGTCTTCTCCGCCAACTTAGCGCAGTGCGTGCCGACACGCATCTCGCAATAGAAATGTACGCCTAAGTACCAAACGTATTCTTTGAATTTAGTATTCGAGCCGTTAACTTTTATAATTGGCGCACGGTCGAGTTTCGGCTTTCTCTTACGCTTCCGCTTTCGGTCGATTCTATACCGATCGCCCTACTGATCTATTCGGCTAGGGTGAGAGGGCATCGCTGGAGCCCTCCAGTTCGTACGCAACAGTATTCCCTCTGTTTTTGCCTCGGCGATCTTCAGCTTAGCTCCGGCACACCACTCCACGATGAGTTCCACGGCTGCTTGTCATTTGGTCTCTAATTCTAATCGCGAGCAGTGATGGGAACTCGAGGACGCGGCTACACATGCGCTTGCTCGTGAGGGGTAAAATCTCACTACCCCCACCATGCGCTTTCTCCTCCCGGGATTTAATTCCGCACGTGACAGTAAATAAGGCGAATTACAATGCCGACATAATTTCAGCGCCATCTGTCGTTATGCGGAGAAAGCGCTTGTCATTGTCCGTCCTTGTTCTTCTGTTGTTGGACTACTTTAGTTTAATAATAGTCAGTTGAACGAAAGGAAAAATATATAAAGACGAAAATTTAGGAACCACAGGGGCGCCTCGAGAAAATGCGGGCCCGGAATAATCTATGAATTGTCTAATTGTCTGTCTTCCTTAATAATTGCCTAATGTAATATTAGTAAATTATTATATTTACCAATATTATATTTTTTAACAGAAAAAAAATGGATCGAAAATATATCAAAACGAGGCTTTCCCAAAGCGGGGCCGGGAGAAATTTGGACTCGCATGATAATAATGATTAAGCAAAAGTTTAATTGTTTTTTGCTATGAAAAAAAAACTTATTACCACAATCATTTAAATTTACGAATCGTTATTAAAACATTTTGATAAACGACACATTTCTAAATTTTTTAATAATATTGATTCAGTTCAAAAAGTTCATTTTTATAAAAGTTCAAACAATTTCAAAAATAAATTATTATATATTGTGGAAATATAACATTTAATAAAAAGTTTTAATAAGGATTTTTACATTTATTACATGTAATTATGCTGATTATTTCTTACCATGTTTAATAAACTTTATTGAAATTTATTATTTAATTCACTAAATATTAAATCATTTACCTAAGAAATTGATTTTGATTATTTATTAATTTATTTTATTAATAATTTAAAGTCACTGGTATTCCATCACAAATACATGTTTTTATTACATTGATAATATATATTTCTACTATCTGTATACAATGTATTAAAAATTAAAATATTCATAATTTCGTGGTACTGGGGAGCTAACAATTGACTATCGCGAAATAATTTTTCCGTTGTTTCGTACCTGTCAAATTTGTTTAGCGTGCGATAAAGAGAAAAAATAGGTGCTGCCTAAATTGAAATAGATTTCAGCCAATTATAAGGACGAATCAAAGGTATTTTTGACTGTAAAGGTATTTAGAGTAGTGTACTTTTTATTTAAAGTAAAATTAGCATAAACTATAATATTTTTATTGTGTTTTATTGTTAATTTTACTTTATTTTTAACCGTGTTTCTCTGAGTTTCTTTTCTTTTTTTTAATATATAAAACAGGAATAGAAATGTGTGATATTTCAATTAAAAAAAGAATCCACTGTTTTTTAAAACAGTGGCTTCAAGACGATCGTTTAAGGCATGGATTCGCGAAGTTCCGGGAAATGCTTCCAAGTTTTATTGTTTATTTTGCAATAATTCTTATAGTTGCAGTGCTTCACACGTTTCTAGGCATTTAAAATCTGCTGCACATGGAAATTCATTCAATGGCAAGCAAAACGTAGAACCGCTTAAAAAAAATTCTTGCATAAATGGCTTGAAATGGAAACGTTCAAGCCATGGTTGCAGGAAGTTCCGGGTAATGTGCATGCTGCTTATTGCAGTGTTTGTAAGAAAGAAGTTGCTTGCGGATTTTCGCAAATTAATCGACATAATGTTTGTGCGTCACATGTCGAAAAATTTGCGAAAACGAATAATTTGCAAAGTGAAACCACAAGTGCGGAAATTACTCTTTCTTTAGAAGAGCGTTCTTCAACTTTAGACATTCGTTTTGCTGCATTAGTTGCATCGCGTAACATACCCTTCGAAACGGGAGAGGAAATTCATAGTTTTATAAAGGATGCTATTAATGATCCTCATGCTGTAGAAGGCATGAAATTAAGCCGCAAAAAGTGTACAAATATTGTATCGAACATTTTAGCTCCATCGATGAACGCGCGTACAGTCGATGTTTTGAGGAACGGTAAATTGTCGGTATTAGTTGATGAAACGTCAGATATAACGAATGAAAAATTTATGAAGTTTCTAGTTCGTTATGTGGATCCGAAGACTTTGGATGTTCGTTCGGAATTGGTGGAATTAATTCATCTTGACGCTACAGACTGTAGTTCCGATAAATTATTTATTCCTTTTAGTAATGAAATGTCGAAACGCCAAATTCCTTTTTCGAACATCATCGCTCTTTTTTGCGATAACGTTTCCGTAATGATGGGGAATAAATCGTCATTTAGAACAAAACTGGCCGAATCTTGTGGTGGTAAACTAATAACTTTGCCTTGTCCGGGCCATTGTAGTGCACTTGCCGCTAACGCAGCTTGTGTACATTTACCAAAAGAATGTGAAGATTTGCTTCATCACATCCCAACATTTATTTATAACTCCCCGAAACGAGCAGCAATTTTTAAATCTTTTAAGGAATGCTTTTCAGTATCGAGCCACAAGATTTCAAGGTTTTGTAATACACGATGGCTTACTCGCCGCCACTGTATTTCAACTATTCTCGAAAATTGGGATATTCTTTTTCAATTTTTACAAGAATTAGTTGTGAGCGATAATACAAAGTCTGCGATGAAATTGCTTACCCATATGGAGAAGCCAGAAATTAAAGCGTATTTTCTGTTTCTTTATTACGTATTAGATTTTTTCAATCGATTCAATGCTTCATTTCAAGCATCTGATACAAGAATTCATTTACTTCAAATCGAGTCAATGAAACTTTTGCAAGATATTTTGAAAAATTTTGAGTGAAATTAACTTCAGTCAAGATTGCAACATGTATCTCGATAAATTAATTAAAGCGGATCAAGCTGATATTGTCGAAACTGTTAAAAAACGTGTTTACAATTTTATGTTTCTGCAGCAGAGGAAATTCGCAATCGTTTGCCCATCGATGATGAATTTCTGAGCAAATTACCAGTTTTAGATACGCAATTAGCTTTATTAGATTCAAACAGAAACACAACTTTTCTTGATATGCTTTTTATTTGCCGAAAAATTAACGGTTATTATGAAACTGGCTTAAAATCTGAGTGGATGTCTTTATTTCTGGACTTTTCACATGAAGAGAAGCAAAGATTGTCAGCATGCAGTTTTGACAAAATGTGGAAAATTATTTTATTAATAGAAGACATGCAAGGAAAATTTAAATACCCAAATTTACTTTTTTTAATTAAGGCAATTCGTCCTCTTCCAAATTCTAATGCTGATTCTGAAAGATTATTTTCCATGTTACCTGACGTAAAGAATAAGAAACGGAATAAACTGTTGGCGACTTCTGTCAGCTTTAAGGGCGAGAGGAGAAAAAGCTCAGACCATGGAAGTAAATGCTACGCATATTGCTCTTATGGCTGTATCGAAACAGAGTTTACGATTGTATGGCACGGATTCTAATTTAGATAAATGATCCTCTTCATCATTAAAATTTTTTTTTAATTAAATTCTTAAAAAAATATCAAAATTTGAAAATTTAGAAATTTATAATTTATAAAATATATTTAATGTTTTATTTTACATATTATATTACAGTTTTTTAGTTTAAGTTACATTTTATATTTTATTTTACAGGTTTATATATGTATGTAATTTAATAGCAAGAAATATTCCAAAATAATTCAACAATTTTTGTTAAAAATATTCCCATGTCGCGTTCCAGAAATATTTATGCTACATTTCTGGAATATTAAATTAAATGTTGAATCTTCCAAGAATATACTAGGAATATTTCTATAGCCGGACATAAGAATATTTCTTTGTGTATTAATTATATTCTTTGGAATGTATCGTTGCTATAAGTGTTGTTTATATGTAGATGTTTCGTCTGTGTGCTCGTTAATTCCTATTCCAATCCCATACTTCTGAAATGGTGACAGTTATTTTATAAAATGTAATAATTAATTACTACAATTCGCGAATTTAATTATTACTTAGTTATACGCATCGTAATGCAAATCATTATTTGTTCGCAAAAGGAGAAATAACTTTTTATATTTCTGTCCCGATGGAAGCTTCCCAAAATGATTAATAATCTAAAGAAGATTAATAATCCGTGACGTTAAATTATTAATAAATAATTGAACGTTTGCCAGCAAAAAAAAAGACAAAAAAATAAAATAAAAAATAGTTACATCTTCTAAAATTTGAGAATCCCACCACCTTCCCGTGGTATCCATTGAGCAATAATGAGTACATTTTACTATCAAACAATGTAAACATTATTGGCGAAGAGTGGGATATAAATATATGTTTCAAACTTATGTGGTTGTTGATTGTGATATACATTTTTTTATGTGTCAGTTTAATTTCATTCATTTCCATATGGATAATCTATCTCCTATATTTCAGCAGAGACAATTTATTCATGGGTGATTTAAATATTTTGTTTAAATTATTAATTTAATTCTAATTTAAATTAAGTAAATTTTATTCATAAATATTATTCATATAAATTCAATTTTTATATTGTTAACTGATATAGATATATGAGATAAATGATATGAATAGTATTACCCATGTAAATTCATTAAAATTTATAATAATTATAGTTTTGTACATTATTAATGTAACATAATTAATTAAGTAGTATTTAAAAATAATTGCAGACACAAATAAAAAAGTAAAAGAGCAAGATTCAAGAAACGAATTTGAATTTAATTAAAAAGTTATATTCAGTTAAAAAATGTTATGAAAGTAGCAAATAGCATACCGCCTACCCATGATGCCAGACGAACTTTCGTTCCGCGGAGAGGTCGAGTTTCTGCGCACTGCCACGTGACTTTGATGCGTTGTCTCGCGAAGCCGATGAACATGGGATTCATTCAGCACCGGCCTTCCCTATGCACCAGGCCGGCCCGGTGCATAGACGATGTCTGAAGATCCCCCCTACCTAGAAAATGGCTATATAAACGCGGCGTCAGTGGCCCGCGAGCCACTCGTGCTTGGTCGCTCGAGCCGCGAGGAGTTCGCGACTAGCATGAGATCGCTTGAGCCCCCTTGGGGTTCGCGATACTTTTTTGGTATGGGACTATTTGTCGCTGAGCCTAAAGGAGTTCGCGACCGATACGTCCTTTTTTGGTTACCTCCTTGATTGGAGGTGAGTTGTGTGTATGTGTGAGTGTGCGTCCGTGTGTTTGCGTCCGCGTGTGTGTGTGTGTACGCGCGTGCGCGTCTGGTAGGGTGTATATGCGCGCGAGCGTGCGCGTCTGGTTGTGTGTGTGTATGCGCGCGCGCGTGCGTCTTCACGGGTGGTCACTTGAGCTCTTCGGGGCTCGTGATTTCCCGTGTTTATTTTATGGAATGTAAACGCGGGAAGTATGTTTTGTATCACAAACGCAAATTATCACAATATGTATTCTATACGAAAATAATTTTATCATATTTGTAATTTATCTAGAAATCTAATTATAACCAAACCTTATTATCGAAAAATTACTATATCACAAATTAATTTTATATCATGCCTTTCCGATCCCAACCTAAATATTGTAACTTTATTTCTTTATCATATACGTATTTCATCTACCACGAAAATTATCACAATTGTTGTATTATCGTAAAATAATTTTATATAAAACGTAATTTATATTTCACGCAAATTACCACCACCGATATTTTATCTTAAATGTTTATTATCTTTATTGAATTTGCATTTTTTTTAAATATATAAAAACACTTTTACCAAAAAATCATATTATTCAAAACACTTTTTATATCATATACTTTTTATCGAATGTATTTTTTATCATACACTCCTTTTGTCACAGATGTATTTTATCTCGCAATTAATTTATAGCAACCATTATGGTCTCACGAAAGCAATTTATCTTAAGCGCGTAATGTTTTGCACGTAAATTATCCCAAATGTTATTTTATAGCAAATGTATTTTATTAAACACGCATTTGATCACAAATTTATTTTCCTAAAGCGTTAAGTTACCTACATATTGTATAACCGAAAACGTTTTTTATATAAACTGCAATATGCAGAAGCTAAATAATTATCAAACAATAATTTTGTTGCTCAATTCTTTTATCTCCTGCACAAATTTAACAAAAATCATATTTCAACTAAATCATATTACCGCAACTGTATTTTATCGTGCAATCAAATTATAACACCTCGTATATTATTGCAATGTAATTTTATCGAAAATTTTTTTATCGCAAAATAATTTTGTCGCAGAAGTTTATTATCGCACAGTAATTTGAACACAATTCAACTCTTTACCTCAGTGTGCGACTATATAAGATACTGTATTTTTGAACTTTCTATTTGTGATGTAAGATGACGTTACTCGTTAATGTATCACGTCGTTATTGTTCACCTGTCTAGGGAAAATTGGGATTTGGTTGCGTTTGAAAATATTTTGTACAAAAATCTACGTTCAGAACATTCGGTTGTAAGTAAATTCGCCACGACGTTCATTTCATATGATTTTTCATCCCTCAAAATTGCCCACTATACTTGTTAGACAATAAATTGTTGTTTGACAACAATGTGAAACATGTGGCGTATGCAAATACACTGTCATTTGAAAAGTATGTTGATAAATATATTTAATGCAATGATAATAATAATAATGTACTTATAATAAAATATTCAACATAAAACATTTTTTTGTAAAACATCAGTTTTGGATCGTTCAGTTACGACAATATTAAGGTGATGTATCAAGTCTGCTGTGACGGAGTTAGTGTCTTTTGTAATCAAAACTTAAATAATTTATATTTTATGATATGCGGACCAGAGTGCTATTCTATGGCCACGGGAATATAATTATATTCACGAAAATGTAGGTATTGCTGAATATTCTAAACGTATTTTGGAATGTGCGATTTTTTTGTCGTCTGCTCGAAAGGAAGCAGCACTTTCCAAAATACGTTTAGAATATTCAACAATACCTATATTTTTGTGAATCAAATTATACTCCCGTGTCCATAGAATAGCGCTCTGGTCCGTAGGTCATAAAATATAAATTATTTAAATTTTGATTCCAAAAGACACTAACTCCGTGAATACAGGCCTTGTACTTGCCATTAAGTGGCTGATTCAGAGGCGAATTAAGTGGTAGTTTCGGGGACGTTTCCCACAGAATGTTTCAACTAGGCAGTATTCTTTAGGACGAGAAAAAAACTTTAATTTCTTGATCCGCAATCCCTTAGTTTAGTTACATTTTCAAAAAATATAGGCTGTTAGGAATGGTTTTTTTTTGCATTTCAGAATAGTTCGGCATAATACGAGCTTGTCCAGATTAAATTAGTTCAATTAGATTTTAAAAATATAAAAATTCGTTTGGCGTGAAATTTAAATTTAACATTTTAAATATGCCCGAATTTAAATTTCCCATCAAAATGTAAAAATTATTCGAATTTACAAAATTTCAGAAAGATAAGTAGACACCTACAATGAGGCGGGACCTTAAATGCAACGCTCTGCATGTTTATATATATAGACAATGAAATTTAAGGAAACGGGAAATCAAAGTATTTATTCACATATCTTTCTAATATGTATTTATTAACACAAAGTTATAAGAACGTAAAATATTTATTTTCAATTGATCGATATAACATCACAAAAGTCAGTCTTTCTTATTTAGATCATCCCTATGCAGACTACAAGCACTTCAATGAAGATAGCAACCCTGGTAAAAATGAGACATATATAGAAATCAGAAAACCATATCTCACCATATATGTCCATATATGTCCATATATGGGAATCTAAAGAAAACATTTTTTAAAACTTACATTCCTATATATGACCCATATACGATCATATATGGTCATATGTGTTTTTGCACTGAGAAAAAAAATATGTTAAATTTTTGTATATAATTAGGGAACTGAAACTATATGTAGCGTATAAGAAATTTTCAAATTACCCATGTAGAAAATACGACGGTCCGCCAACCGTAACAAACGGGCCACTGGTAGCACTGCAGTGGCGGACGACGGTTCGAAAACTACATTGCCCCACTATCGGCTCGACCGTCGATAAACCATCGGCACAAGCATGGCCCGATGGTCTTCAAAAATTACTTTTAACCGTTAAACGACCGT
>JABFPN010005591.1:0-12883 GCA_022817305.1 Leptoteleia sp. ZL-2020
AATAGACACTATTGGGGACGTGAATTATTCTCAGTGTCATTTAGGACTTAGTAAACGTTCTATAGCCAATTTTATATATTTTTATTTATATATTTAGCATTATATATTTTTACCCTCCACAAAAAAAGTGATTTAAATCATGATTTTTATTAAAAAAATCATTTGATTTAAATCGCGATTTTAATCATTGATTTAAATCAAGTGATTTAAATCATTGCAACCCTAGTTATTATCAAGTATAATATCCAACCACTAATAAATTTGTCTCAGTGCACCCTTTGAAGTTTTATTTTTGCATTTACTCGTGTGCTTTATTTTCTTATTTGGATTTCTTTTGGTTGTTTTGACATAACTGCAACAGCAGTACAGTAAAACCTGTCATTTATTCTATTGTATTTTATTGCGATTTCCCTTCAATTTGCCTCACTTTGATTTTCCTTTTCTCCTACACCGTTCATTGGTTATCAGAGCCTAACCTTTTTATGTCAGCCAATCAAATGTGGTCGAGTATGTTTTCCCGTTTTATTCACGGTTCTCCTTACTTTGCAATAAAATGGAACTTTTACTGCATTTGCATTTAATGTTATGCACAATCTGTCTTTTAAATTTTTACAAGACCACAACTCTTTGTCAAAATTTATACTGTTTTCATGTTTAAATGTTACTGTTGAGTAAATGTTTTTTGTTAAGTAAAGTGCTATGACATTTAATATTACGCAGACAATTTTGAAGAACATTTCTGCCATGCAAGCTTTAAGTTGATTTTCACGATGTATAAATATTAGTTCATTTTACATTTGTAAGCAAAACAACAATTAAGATAAAAGAAATTAAAAATAGTTTATTAGTTTTTTTTTTAGTTTTCTTTGATAGCGTCAGGATAAAATATGAAGGCGCTAAAGAAATTTTGGAATTCATTTTTAATTTATTATTCAATCGTTTAAGGTTAAAGGAAATATTTGAAAAGATTTTGCCTCTTAAGTACTGCAAGATTTAAAGTTATTTCAATATTATATTCTTTGTAAAACGGTACAATAACGTAAAAGTACGTTACTTTGTTTCAATTTAATTTAAATTATTGATGCATTTTCGCAGACGTTATTTGCTCGTGCAGTGCATTACCGTATCTTTCAAATTAATATAATTCAAAGGAATTTCATTTTACTACTCCATTTTACATAAACATCGGACAAACGTTCTATTCACATTAAAACGATTTCGTTTGCGGTAATACGATGGATTCGAGAAATTAGGCAGATTGCACGTAACCACAGAAAATCAATTATTCTTTGTTTGCAAAACAATTGGAAAAAACGATTCTATAAAAAGAATTTCTGTCCAATAGTATTCTAAAAAAAATGTAAGAAAAATATTAAAAATAAAATTAATAAATCTAAGCGAAATACCAAGTCTGACGATTAAAAATAACAGCAATATTCAGTATTTTTTAGATACTTGGATCTTTGGTCAATTTAATCTTCCTAATGGTTTTAAATGTTTTGGATTTTTGAATTAACAAAGGTCAATAGCACGAGTGTTTCTAATCATTGGAAATTGAAGGTAATGTTTACTTTTCGAAATTGTATGTTTATATCGATTATTTTAATTTCACCTAGGAATTTAATTGCATCTATAATGCCCATATTATTTTAACGATGTTGTGTTAAAATTTTATCTTTTATTTATAAAGACTATTTCAATACAAGTATATAAAGTAATGTATAAAGCTTTTCAATTATAATTTTCAAATCAAGTTTGAATTGTTCATTTGAATGTCATACGTGACGTATTGATGGTGTTCGATGACAATTATTTATAAAGAAATATGTCGGTTTTTCAAGAGAAAATAGTGTTTTTTAAGATGAATTAAGATAATAGTTATTTAAAAATTGACATGCACAGAAAACAAAGTTGAAAACGGTAATATTTTCTGTCATGTTTCTCTCAATGTGGTTGCTGATACTGGAAAGTGTAAGTTGGACGAAACTTTTACTGCGGATCATGTTTGCAGGACCGGTAACATTTATTTTACTGTAAAATTTTTAATGTTCAATAATTGTTGTCGACGACTGTTGTATTGCTAGTTTGATTAGTTGGAAAATGGCGATTGCGTGAAAATCGAGTCCTCCGCTCTTTGTCTCCGTCTCGCTTTATGTCGGCGACTCGGGCTCGCCAAAACTGCTCTAATCTCACCAAATTGCCCATCATTTGGGCCAACTTTAAACCGTCCTTTTGCGACTATTCAGAGACGCGTCTCGCGCGCGATCAGTCTTTTTGCGACGTGCAAAGTGGACCCGGAGAGAGATGTTTCCAAAGGGTAGAGTGCACTTTTTGAGCCTCGAGTGTGGGAGTGCCAACTTTTCTTTCACTTTTGTTTCTTTTTCCATGACGAATGTGGATGCTTTTGAATCTCGCTCTCTCTCTTAATCAAACATTCCCCTTCGATATCGGCAACTTTAATAAAAGATCGAATGCTTGGCGAAGATGTGAAAAATGAGCCCATTTGGGATTATACTTTGTTTGTTTCAATTTGCGCCTTGCGAATTGTTTTCCGCATTTAATTATTCGACTTAACGAACGATTGCTTTCGATGAGCTTAGTGTCTATATTTGAAATGATTTGAAAATCGTAAATTGATGCATCCTTCGATATATTGTCGAGAATGCATGATAGAAATAATGAAGAAGAAGAAGAAGAAGAGGATATCTCCGAAAATATCAACTTCAGGTTGGTGCCCCAAAGGACCAATATTACTTCCAACGATGTCCTGAACCTGTATCGTTAGTTTAGTTAGATTTTAAAGAAACAGATTTATCCGATTTGTTCAACTTTTGTGTGTTACGCCTCACCGTCGTTTATTTTATTAAAATTCATTAAAATCTATCTAAACTAACATACCAGGTCCAGGACATCGTTGGGAGCATTTTTGGTCCTTTGAAGCATATCCCTAATGTCGATACTTTCAGAGTTATGAACGATACAGTGCGCCCAACTCTACCCAGACGCGTTCCCAGGGACCGTTTAGTTTTTTGGCCATATCTTTTGAACGGTAAGAGAGCGACATTTTATTCTTTTTTTATTGCAATCAGCGTTCAAAAATGCATCTATTTCATATAAAAAACCCCACTTTAGGGGGGAGGGGGGGGGGTAGTATTGTATACAATTACCGAATTTTCATATAAATTAATGCTAATAATGCAGGTAGCTAATCTAGAACTAGCGATGGATAATTTAGTAATAATGCTAGTTATGTATGAAAACATAATGAGATCTATAAGAATTTAGACAGGTTAAATATATGAAAAGCCAACGATATAAATCAATAACATCAACAACGAAACCAAGTATTTGTCGAAAATTTTCAATTTATGGGGGTATTTTATAGAACTTTATTTTGCATGTACTTTTATACATGTACGAAGTGATAAATCTGGGAATCCTTTTCTTTCAAAAATATCACGATGACTTTCCATTATAGATATACGAACATCATGGAACGTTAATAATAATGTGATACGATGCGTCAGGTTTTCAGCTAAATATTTCATTGAGTGCTTCATTCCATTTGAGATTACTCGTGTCGATACGTGAAAAACGTCCGACCAACACACTGCGAGGAAAACAAAATCACGGAATAACATAAATGCCTCTGTGATAACTCGGCTGACTCATTTCCGAATAATTCCGCGCGAAGAAAACGCATTTCGCCTGACTTGCAAACGCACAAAATACTTGGCGCGCGTGAATTTTCAATCGTTCCAGATAACGTGAATTTGTTGCGCCGTCGTGTGTAATGTGAAAATGCGATTGCATTGAATCGCCACAAATTGTTCTGTCTCCACAAAGTCGTTTATAAATTTTAGCTGCTACATATACCACAGAAATTCCTGTTAAAACCAGTAAAATTATTATACAAATTGCTCCCAATGTGTGTAAATAACCCTATTAGAAATCATTTCATCACAGGTCCTTTTAATCCAACCGTACTATGTGGACGCGTGATAGCTTATCTTAGGGTTAGGACAGTAGGGATGCTTGATCGTAACTATCCTGATTAGTTAGTTGATTAGGATCAAATCGGCAATGCCTGATCATACCCTAATAAGGGTACTAATTAGAATATGAGGAGATTGCCTTGCAAGGGACTGGACATTTTACTGGGCTATACTATGTGGTCCTGGTTAAGCTCATACATTTGCCCGGCATTTAACTTATATAG
Source organism: Leptoteleia sp. ZL-2020 (assembly GCA_022817305.1). Taxonomy (NCBI): domain Eukaryota; kingdom Metazoa; phylum Arthropoda; class Insecta; order Hymenoptera; family Scelionidae; genus Leptoteleia; species Leptoteleia sp. ZL-2020. The sequence continues at coordinate 4,220 of JABFPN010005591.1, forward strand.
GGCCTGCTTGAGGAGTTCGTTCGAGTTCCGATTGGAAAACGTGCATGCGTTTTTAACAATTTACTAGAAATACAATATAAAGTATACTATTGTTTACTTTATATTATTTTATGTAATTATAATCAAATTATCTAAAATCCAACAGATCAATATCGGTAATATCTTTATTCGTTTATGGTTGTTAGCTAAAGCAGACAGAAGAGAGAGAGAAAAAAAATGAAAGACCAAGAGGGCGCTTTTTTTTTGTGAAAATGGAATTTGAATTAAAAATGGCATATCAAAGCAACATGATAATGAATCGCTCGAGTCACACTTAGGACGATCCATCAAATCAAAAACAATTGTCGATCCGAACCGGATAAGCTTTCTAGTGGAGCCCTCTCCTTTTGTTTTGCGCGCGGGTCGCACACGCAATTCCTGAAAACTTATACGCTCGGCAAATGCCGCGCAACTGATATTGAATTGGCCACTGTCATAACGAAATACAAAGCTAGGAGTATTGGCGTTTCTGTTTTATGGTGATCATAGTTACCAGAGAGATAGCGCGCGGTAGGCTCGCTTTGTCAAAGCAGATTTATGACGTGTTATTGAAAGAAAATATTTATTCCGTGTCCTCTCACCGGATCGTTTTTTCCTAGTCCCACTCAGCCTTTTTCGTTTTGCCAAATAATCGACGAAAGAAATTTTTATTCTCTTCCCCCCCCCCCCCCATCTAACCCCTTGGAAAGATTATTCAAATTCCACTTCCTGCTTTTCTCAACTTTAAAAAACAATTGTTCGGAAATTAATATTCCTTTTCATTTTCTGTCATTTCTGTCACATTTTTCTTAGTGTAGGGAAACTTTGAACTCGTCACTTCACAAATATCAGTCAATATAGCTAATCTTTCGAAAATTATTTAATAATTATTATAAATAAATATCGAATTATAATTGATAATCGATACGACATGCATGATACCGTTGGATGGCCGGAGCGAGTTCGCTGCCCGGTACATTTAATTTATAATTTTGCTGAAAGAAGAAATAAAAGTTGTCCGTTGAAGATCAATACGGCTAAAATTGATTTTCTCCAATTATAACTTTCCATTTTATTTCTGCCCTCGGAAAGTTTAACATAAACGATTGTTTTCCATCTTGCCCGGAGGCCTTTGGCCCCTTTCTCACGGCTAAGTAACGAGTCCGCATAATTCACCGCGAAAGGCCGTATCGCTAAATACGGTTTAAATTTAATTAAGCAAAAGTTTATTTGACGCGAGATAAAGCGCGGTTTACTTGATACGCAACTATTTATAATTTCTCTTGTAGTAATCGGGCCGCGGAGTTGGCATAAAGTGCGCGCGCATTAGTTTGCATTCAAGATTCGGCGATATTTCAGTCACGCGAGCGTGAAAACGAAAGGCATTCTTCCGAGAACGCGACGTCTCGGCCATTTTATGAATCCGAAAATTAATTTATGAGAACTCGGGGGGGGTCACTTGCGAAGTGACTTGACGAAGTTTAGCGGGCTTTAACGATATCGGAGGCGTCATGACGTCGTCAAGTGTGCGTGTTGCCGCCTTTCTACATTGTAATTAACTCGAGACGCCATCTCGAGTCACTCGTCCCCCCCCCCCCACTCTCCTGGTAACAGTAACGTTTCCCCATTAGCGGATAAAGGATTTAATATTTTCACGCAAGACGCGTGAGTTGAACCGTGGAAAATATTAAACAGCGGGTATGTTGGCTATTGTTATTCTAACGTGAATTTAATACAACATCGATTAAATACTGCGGACGGCCGAGAGCCGATTTAATTGCCGCTACGATTTGCCAATGAAAACTAAATTATCTTGCTGCGAATCGTGGCCAATTAATACTTGATCCGCTTTATCTGCATAGGAGAAGACGAGAGGAAATACGCGAAGCACATGTTATAAACTGAGCCGAGCAAGTATAGCTGTTTGTAACGAACCTTTGGCGCACTGATAAGGCTGCGCCGCATTGCTAGTATTACCGGAGCTGCGAATTGCTCTTACTCATCATGCTTCATGAATACGCCTATACCGTTACCTGTGTTTTTTGTTGGCTTTCCCTACCTGTATCGCAGGGAAACAAATTTTTAAGAGATTAATTCGTGCTTCGATCAGTCAGTATGATTTTGCGGACTGACGAAGCTGGAAAGTGATTTGAAAATAATTTGCAGAACGTATTAAAAATTCAACTTTTTTGAAATGGGATAAATTTTTATTTACTTATTACTTATTATATATTACTGCTATATGCTATTATGATATAATATACGTTATTATTTTTATTATTATTTTGAACTTTACATACGAATATTGCGATTGTTAATTTCGCAAAGTACTCGAAATATTGTTTTTATGGAGGAAAATAATCTGCACCGATTTAATCTCTGATTTATCTTGTTTGGATCTAGAATGATTTCATCAAAACATTTAACCTAAAATTGAACCTAAAAGATTTATAGTATAATAGATTTACACATCTTATATAGACTGAAATGTTTCATTGTAATAATCCATATTACACTGAGAAAAATATGACAGAAAAAATTGCTGTTTTTAACTGTATTTTAGCCACATGTCCGTCTTTTAATAAAAATTACTGTTCTTTAAAAGCAAATATACTAGTTTTAAATGTTATATTTATCGATAAAACAGAAATTTTTCCTTTTAAAAAATAGTAAATTTTATTAAAAGACGGACATGTGGCTGAAATACAGTTAAAAACGGTAATTTTTTCTTTCATATTTTTCTCAGTGTACCTTTATCAAGCTAGTAGTACAAAGTCAGTATAATGTCTAGGCTGCAGCATTATTTGGTGCTTTTTGAGTGTTAATTATTTGCTCAACAAAAATTAAATAGTATTTCAGCAAATAGTAAGAAAAAAATATATCATGCTGGCTTCAGTTGGCAGAGTACAAGGGAAAAAATGAAAATGTTTTGCCAAAGTTCATTATTTTACTTGACTAACTTAAACTTAAGCCAACTCAAAAATGAGACAAACAAAGCTAGTTTATATATTTGCTTATATATTTATGTAGTAATATATATTTGTTTAATTGTCACTAAAATAATTCGCAACTCTTAACAAAAATTACTTTTTACACACGGAGAGAAAAGAATATTAAAAATTAAGAGACCAGGGATTACAAATTTTAATAAACTGAATTCTAATTTTTGACAAACACTTTATTTCATGTTTTGACCGTTTGGTGTCGCTATTCATCAGCGTCGCTAATCAATTGCCTATGCCATTCATAAACCAATTATTAAACAGTTTATTAAAATTTAATAAACAGATTGTTAAATTGTACGAAACTATTATAATACGAATGGAATTACTATTTTTAATAAACTAATTTAATAAATTTTATTCTATTGGTTTGTCATATAATGATATTCTGCAAGTATAATGCCAAACTAGTAAACTTTTTATTAAAAATTAATATTTTTTTCTCTCCGTGCAGCTTTTTCCAAGCTATTTTATTCATTTGACACCATTTTATAGAAATCACTGTACCTCAAAGATATCGGTTTTGAACTATCCTATTTTCAAGTTGAATTATTAAAATACAAGATGTGCTCTTTTGATGTATCATTTTCTCAATTTCAAAGATTTTATCGAGCCGATAGTAGTGAAAAGCACGTTAGTCAGCGTCTCAATACTTGGCCCTTATTTTGGACTGTTCTGCTTAGAAATCCAATTAACTAGCAAAGCCAAGTCGATTTGCCACGTTGTAGCAGCGTAGTTTGTATATAGACACCGTATTGAATGTTCTGTGGACATAGCGAATTGAAAGATCTGGAACACTCATTGATGCGAAGTGTTCGGACACCGAATTCGTGGCTTTCCAGCTTCAAATTCTAGATAGAGTTGCGGTTATACGTTTTCAGATTCGAACGCGCGGCTCGTCGAGTTTTTCTCTGATCTGCCCCGACACTTAATGACTTCCTGCGCGATCATTAATTGCTTAAGGGATACGAAATTACATTGCTTTACACCGCGAATGAGCAGTATTCTAAAGGCTGGAAATTGTGTTAATGTTTTTGTTTTTCTAAAACGAAAATTACTTGTGTCAAGGATGCTCGATAAAAAAGCAGAGGAACGAGAAGCTTTATTTGTTTAAATTAACTCTCGGTAAATGAGAGAAATGTATGATAATAAAAAAATGAATGATCTTGCCCGAGAAATAGCGTGCTATTTGCCACAAACAAAATCTTATTTTATCACTTTTCGAGGGACGTAGAAACTTCGATTTACGAATGAACAAGTTGACAGATTCGAGGGAATACGTCAAGTGAAATAAAGTGGCTTTCAAAGATTACGAATTAGTGAAAATCTTGGTTCGAACGTGGCAACATTGCTAGATAAATTTATACTGCACTGAGAAAAATTTATAGGAAACATTACTACAGTTTTCAACAAACAATCTTAACCTAGACGATTTATGTGTATTTTCTTGTAACTGTAGAAAACGGTCACTTTAGCGAAATAATCTTAATATTCCTTTTCTTAAAATAATAAGAAAACTGATATAAAATAGCTCTTAAGGTTCGCTTGATGTACAACAATTTTTTCATAAAAATTTCTTCCAAATTTTACTTTTGGCAAGGGAATAATAAAACAAAATGTTTAGATTCGTTGGAGAAATCGTATTTGCAGTGCGATCACTGAGGGGTTAAGTAAGTTAATCTGTGAGTTGAAAAACAACAGGTTTTTTGTTGCAGGAATACTTTAATAATAGTACAGAATGCAATTCATCGATCGAAGATATTAGGGAAGTCAACAGAGAATAAACTAACATGTTTTCAAACGAAAATCCAAGATTCCTTTCAAGGCAACTTCGGCACTACACTTATCCAAGCCGCTTCTCAACTGTTAAGTACTCTTTCTCACTTCGGGAACTGACTGCACAAATCATTTGGAATTCCGTATCGCCCGTTGCGATAATGATAAAAGTGCGCTAACCGCGTTTAATGCGTGCTTATAAAATGTACTTTTAGCACACGCATATTAAATTTACCCGCCTATTTTTTACTCAGCAGCTACCATAGTTTTTTTTACCATGAGCCACCATCTGACTACTTTATTGTCAATTAATTTTTTTTTATCGATACCGCGGCTCGAAAGTGCAGCGGTAGATTGATTGCATGGTGAAAATTGATAGACGCTTCCAAGCTGGCCACCTTGTTTCCCTTGTCACCTTAAGGTCAACTCGCTAGCGGACTTGGCCGACGATGCCTTATTTGACGGGAAAAAGTGAGCAAATGAAGACGCGTCATTTCCTTGGGTTCTATCGGTTACAGAGCCGGCAGCTCGTGATGGAGTTGCACTTTCGGGGTTAACGGAAGTGCCGGCGAAGGAAACGACGAGTCGTAACGAACGCATCGGCGAAGATACTGCCGCGTCGTTGCAAGTAATCTCCCTTTCGTCACCGAACACACGAGAAGAAGGACCGGGGCGTTTTTTCACCGAGAAAAATCGAGAACGATAAATATTGGCAACGCCTTGCATTGTTGCTCGCCAAACAAAAGGCAAATAACTCAGGCCGAATTCCGGATACGGGTTATTTATTTGCGCGGCCGCGTCTCACCCTCGTGTTTTCCCCGAGGCGAAATTGTAACCCCGCCTATATCAAAACATATTTTTGCTTTCCACTGGATGCGCCCCCCCCCCGCACCCCTCACGGTAATTCCCTTTTAGCTGGCTTCTTTTTAGAGATTCGTAATCTGCGGATGAGAAATGGGCGGAAACATGGATGAAATGAGTCTCCAATTCCACGAATGAGCCATTATAGTTTTTTACTTTTAATGTTGTTTTTATGGTTTTTGGTTGGTTTGATAATCGAGGTTGGAATTGTTGAGTTAAAAGTGCTCCTTTCAGCAGTCGAGTAAGCTTCGGATGAAGTTGGAATTTTTTCCTAGTTTTACAGCTACCGTCCGCGTGAATTTCTCGTTTATTGGCGAATGTTATTTACATTTTATAGAAATACGTTCCCGCGGTAATTATATTCCTGCCGGAATATAATATATTGTTTCGCTGTATCCTCGTATCATGAAATTGTTAAAATTATTGTTGCAACAAATTGTTACGGAACCGCAAATTTCCATTGCGTGTATTACGCGGGGATAAAATCTTTGGTTCCCAATATTAAAATGAAATGGTCAACTTACGGGCCGCGTTATTCCAGTTTAGAGCCAACGATCATAATGTTGTCGGTAACTTTATCAAATTTTCAAATAACAATGAAAAGTAGTTGAAGCAGTTCTCTAAGTAATTCAAATCCCTTGATATTACAAACTTAGTTCCGAAAGTTGCTCTTTAGGAGAAATTGGATTAAAAATTGTCCAGGATCAAAACAGTCTCAGTTAGATGATTGACGCCGTTGAATCGCAAATTAAATCTTTCCGCTCTCGCGAAATGGTGAAAAAAAAGGAAAAGTTGCTATTGCAGAAATTGGCTTATTATCATGCCGAAGGTACGTTTAAACAAATTAGTATAGATGAATTTGCATTGCAAAAACACTTAGTATGCAAACAGGAACTGATTAAAATTTCACTTGCATTTTTAATCGTTTCTTCCTTTCCAATTTATTTTGGTAAAATAAACAGAAGTTTGCAAACCTCGCACGAACACCCGGTCGACAACTAAATCACCGATGCGGCCCTTTCCATGTTCCTTCGTTAAAATAACCTTTCCTTTTTTTCTCAATTTAACGAATTGAATTTTGGGAAGCGTATTCTTGTGAAGCAAAAGGCTAGATATCGTTAAAAGTATAAAAAGCAACTGGCTAGTATTCGACTGAAAACCTTTGCGACTGTTAAATATCGGATAGTTTCCATTGAAATATTAAAAATACAGAAAAATTGGGAAAAATGTTAGCGCAAAGTGTTACCCAAAAACATGTTTTAAAAATGGAAAATATACATTGAATTCTCCTTCATTGTTTGCTTTCCATTTAGGACCTTTCCCGCTGTTTATTTGCATGCATTGTTTCGGTTTCCAGTTTTTCCGAGTGTTTCCTATATCGAATAGTAAATTAAAAGCAACTGTCATTTTAAGAAAAATTTCATCCCCCCCCCCACATGATAAACTATACAATTTTATAACCATTGTCCTTTATACGTATAACTGACAAAGTTATAATAACATTTTCAGATCGCAAAAAATACAATTTAATACGGTTTTAAAGTTTTATAGTTTTTTTCAAAGTTTCGCCAAAGTTTCGTACAACTCCGAACTATCATAAAGTATTCTTTGACTTTTGGTAGAGCTTTATAAACTATACACAAGCTTTCTCAGTTGTTTCATAAAATATAATTAAGTTTGTGCATACAGTTCTCAAATAATGTAATATGCTTAGGTTGATTTAAAAATCCGGGGTATTTAGCAATATCATCCGTACATATTAACATAATTCTTAAAAAAAAGCATCCAAATATTATGAGTAATGCCGTGAAAGTAATTCGACAGGTGTTATAATCCAAACTTTCGACAATTTTCGAAATTCTCCAGATTGTGTAAAATTTTACGGATGATAATTTTCCCGAATCTAAATGAACTTGTAAGGGAAGTATTTTAAGCAGAAATCTCGCGATGTTAAATCCCATTTTATTACGTCATGCCACATTTACTTTTACCTTCTCATTTGTACGTACAATAATTATAAATCACTGCACCATCTTAAGTAGTTCATTATGTGTACAACTCCCATAATTCATCGATCATCCTGATTATTCCATCGAGCTTTCTTTTAATTAATCCCCTTATTCACTCGTGGGATGCTTTACGCGTCGACATATTAGTTGCCAAAAGGACCTGGTGCTCGGTGAAATTAATGACACAAGTGATGGATCGCGTAAGACGACACTCGGGTCGAAATCAAACTCGGCTGGTTTTGAAAACAATTTTTGCATTGACTTCGGAGCCCTAATGAGATCCCAAAGAAATTGAACTTGCGCGCCGCAAAAAGTGAAGTATTATCGACTTACTTTGCTAGTCGTGTTAATTAGAAATCCGGCGCGGGGAGAAGTGGCTGCGCGATGTCGTTATTTGATTGCCGCGACCCCGAGGCCTTTGTGCGGGCAACGCGCGTGTGCCGATCCAACGGCTGCCTATGAAAAATGAATCAAGTCGCCGGCTGAAAAGTTATTTTTTTTTTGCGTTTCTAAACGATTCCGGGGCCTCCAAGTCCAATAATTAACTCGTGAGATATGGGACAATTAACGTACGCCAGAACATTTAACATTACTACCTACGAATGGCACTCATTTGTCTTTTATAGACTACACTGAGAGAAATAGATAGTTAAAAGCACCATCTAGATAGTAGAAATAGATAGTTGAAAGCAGATAGTAAAATGAAGTATCCAGATAGTAAATCGATTTATCGATATCGCGCGGTCGATAATGATGCGCGGTCGATAATGATGCGTACCTAGCCTATTTCCACTCGTACCTAGCCTATTTCCAATTATATTTCTTAATTGTGTTTTGTTTAAACATTCTTGTGGAAGTGGTGTTTGACAGCATTTAACCTAATAGAACTAATTGATGTGTTTAAAGGTTTATGTACTTAAGTTCGGTTTTTAATTCATTATACTTCGTATTAGCAGGTTATTATTTTATTGACAGTTTAATTTACTATCCAGATAGTT
>JABFPN010005592.1:0-12882 GCA_022817305.1 Leptoteleia sp. ZL-2020
CATAGAATACTATACAATGTGTATAGAAAACATTCCCAAAAATTATAAGTGATACACATACAAAGAACGTATAGGTTCAGTATTCCAGGATTTATTGCTAAATATGCTATTTATTTTTCTCGGTGTAGATTATTTTTGTGGTAAAGACAAAAGTTTATTAAATATTTTAAATCAGAGTATTTGTTTTCTCTTATTTGGATTTAACTTATAATTAAACACTTTATATGAGTGGACAAATATGAAATATCGTACAATTAATAACAAAGCAGAAAAAATTCACATATAATATAATAAACACACTGAGAAAAATATGACAGAAAAAATATACTGTATTTAACTGCGTTTCAGGTGTATATCCATCTTTCAGTAAAAATTACAGTTTTTTAAAAGGAAAAATTTCTGTATCTATATAATATTTAAAACTGGTTTCTTTGCTTTTAAAAAACATTAATCTTTACTGTAAGACAGATTTAGATTTTCTGTCTAAAGTGCAGTTAAAAACGGTCATTTTTTCTGTTATATTTTTGCTCAGTGCACAGTAAAAAGTTCATAAAGGAGGTAAATTAAAAAAAAAATTTGTAAGACTACCGTGGAAATAAAGTATTAAGTTAATTCGGTTGAGCAAGTGCCGCGGCAAGTGTTTGTCACTTTTTGCCATCGCGAGTCTCAAGCTTATTATGCCGCTGATATTTGGCTTTCAGCTCGCCAATAGTTTCTTGCAGCGCGCGCGCATTTTTCTGCGATGTTTAATTTGGCGGCAAGAACCGAGAGGGGAAATAATTTATCACATTAAAAGCGCAATTAAAGCACTCAAAGGTATTTTAAGAGAGAAGAAACCGCGGAATTTTTCTCCTTTTTTTCCCTACACTTCTTCAACGCGGGTTATGCGCATTTTTGTCCGTAAAAAGACATACATAGTTGGCCTGGCTCAAATGAGCTTTAACTGGGAAAGCTTTATGTGCATTCATGCCGTCACAATCGACTGGAAGTGACGGGTGCTTCAACATCAAGCCACTTCCCCGTACAAAGTTATCTGATCCAAATCGAGGGAGAAAGTGTTGACTACACCAATAACCGTCGTAACGTAATTTCATCGTTTACGTTAAACCGCGCGAATTTTCATCCGTGCAAGTGTCGAGCGTTTTCAGTTTCAATTGTTTCAAGCGACCGCGAAAGAATAATTGCCCTCGTCTTACTTTTCAGTTAACAATTATCGACGGCTTATTTCGTTTTTACTAATCGGACCTTTTCCAACTATTTGCATGTATTCGTAATGTCGGGGCAGTGCAAACATTTGTCTAAACTTTAATGCAACATTGCATGTTATAACCTCAGTGAAACTTTGCTTGATTAAAAGTGGAAAATATTAACTTTGGCGTTAAGACACAATATTAACAATTCATTAAATTGTACAAGAAATGTTAATCGCGTTAACGTTTATCAAAGTGTTATTATTTAAATTGATATGATCGTTGGATCGATGGATTTCTGGTTACACGTCCTTGGATTATCATAACGTTATCATTAGTGTAATAATATTTCAATTTTGCAGTTATACGTAAAAATTGTTACAATTTCAGTCGCGTTCTTTTCTAAGATAAGAAGACAATTTTAATTTCAGACATTTCTGCAATAAAAGGTAGTTAAAAGTGATTCAGCTATTATTAATACACGGTCCATGTTAAGAGACTTAACCGACTGCACCTTGGTGAAATGATTATTTTTTTTTTTTGACCACATTTCTCAATCCATTATACGTTCGGGGGAGGAAAGGAAAAGTAAAAAAAAAAAAAAAAAAAAAAAAATTAAATGCAGAAGAAATTAAAAAAAATACATTATGCTGGCTTAAGATTAGACTAGCATAACACTGGAATGAGTACCATGTGTAATAATCCATATGGATATTATATAAATTAAAAATTTAAGCGCTGTTCTCCATTACAAAACGGGATTTAATGCTTGTTGAAAGGATAGGATTGATCTTGCTTGGGGTTGATTTAATTAATTTGAAGTGTAACGCTCAGTGTGTTTATTTATCAAAACATCTGTTTATTTTAGCATGTTAACGTGTAAAGTTAGCACAAGTAAGTTAACAACATGACAATTGTTGCTAGGACGAAGGCAATACTTTTCTGAATGGAATCGTTGTTGTTTAAATGGCTGCCACTGGCCTTCGAAGATTCAAGGCATTTAGTCCTTAAATTCTGTGCCTTAGCTAACAGTTCTGCTTCTTCTGTAGCGCACTGGGTGATGTCCACAGGCAATGGATCGTCGAGAGGAATCGAAATATTGAATGACTTATTGCTACACGCATGGAAAATATTTCCTTCGAATTCGAGCTTTTCTAGATTGCATAACGGTACTAGGTCTTCAATCAATATGATTTTTATCTTCGTTTCAAACATTTTCAATTCAATTAATGATTGGGGTAGTAGAAGATTAGTAAAGCTTTTCACGCTTGTTTTTGTTATGTTGATGCTATATACAACTGAATTTGATATATTAACATGTTCCAATGGATTATCATACAAATCAAGAAAATGTATTTCGGGTAAGCGTTGATCAAATTCTATGAGTTGGTTTTTTGACAGATATAAGTATCTCAATTTTGTCAAATTTTTGAAGCTATCTTCTTCTATTTCAGTGATCCCATTCTGTCCAAGGTCAATATATTTCAAATTAATGTAGTTTCTGAATGACTCTCTCCATATAATATGAATCGAATTGTGGCTCAGATCCAAAATCTGCACGAAAAGAAAACGTTACATTAGATTCATCGTCAAATGATGCATATACTAAGGATAAGTTCATAGAATAATCATTAATTTGTCTGATATGGAAACTGCTTGCTTGGAATAAATTATATAATGCATCATTTTAGTGTTAGGAGAAAAGTAGAAAAGTAAAGTGATATTAAATCACTAGGTTATTTAAAAAGTCAGGAATATTTCCACGCAAAACATGAAATTCATATGACAATATTTTACTATTTATTTAAAAATCTGTAACTATAATATTTTTGAATAGTATATTATTGATATGAATAGTATATTATGCTGCCAGGACCGAACGAATGTCGTTATTAGAGGTCGCTCAGTTGTCTTATTAGCGCGTGATACTTTCTGCAACAAGTGCAGAAACTATGGCCATTTCCCACCCTAAAGAATTTCGAAAAAAATGACGTCCTTCGCTCCCTCGTGACAAAATATATGTACAAAAATACCCAGGTGACACATGTGCACTGAGAGAAAACAAGCCATAGTTACTATTACTAAACATCCCAGGTAGAAATGAAGTCGGGCATGCCCTATCACATATAGGACCCCAATGGGGCTGAAACGTGGAATATCTGAACAACGGTGTCCTGATTTGAGCCCTATAAGGGACTAACCAGGTACACTGCATTTGAACACGTAATATGGCGTCCTAAGCTGGCCCAAGGAAGGTTACCTAATTCGGCACCGGTACAGAACGTAACGCTTGGCATCGGTCAGGCACCTATCAGGTTTCCATTTTTGATTACTACAAAAAATGTTTACCGATCAAGACCTTATCAGATATCCCAAATTTAGCCATAATGGAATAAATGTGGAAACCATGTCAGGACCAAATCAGGATAACAGAGTTAACGCCATTTATGATGGAAATGGGCTCTGATTAGTTCGATCTTACGAGCGTCGCGATAGCCTAATGGTCAAGGCGTTAGGACATTTCAATAGGTGCGGTGTTCGATTCTCAATGACGGCGAATTTTTCTAAGCAAAATTTATTAGGCGAATAAAAATAGACACGCTCTGTGAATGCCAATTATTAAAATATAAAGAAAATTCTCAGTTTACCAACAATGTCAGTAATATTTATTAATCTTTCCTCTACGTCTGGATAACAAATAAGGTCCCTCTTGGGCCCCGATTTGGTTCCAATTTGGTTCCTTATTGGGCCCTTATACATACCGAGCGTTACAAACTGATAGGGCGCCCTGTTTGAATACCAAATTGGCGCCTGATTTGGAAACGTGGAAAACGAATCAGGGCCACATCTAGTTCCATGCTGAATTTCTACTTGGGATGCTATAGTTATCGTTTCAGCGGTTGTAATAACCAGCAATTGCGTTGATATAACAAGAGTTATAGTTCTCACAACTTAAATGATAAAATAGTTTGATTAACTAAGATCTATTATTATTTTTCGTGAATACTAGAGAATTTTAGTTCTTACAACTGAATACTATAATTGATTCCGCGATCATTCCGCGCATCTTTTGTTTTTTATTTGCGTGCGACCATAACCTCAATTGTGTTCGTTGCTGTATACACTTTATGCTAGTTCGTTGGATTCACATCGAGAATCCAAACGATTATTTTCACGTAGTGATAGTTTCCTCTTTTATAAAAAAAAAAGAAGTTTACATCGACACCATCGGTAAATGTATTTTTTTTATCGCGAAGGTATTTCATATATTTAGTTATGTTATTATTGAATCAAATAATATTTTATGATTTGAAAACTCAAATTCAAATCGTAGATTACAGGCATTTAATATTGTAAATGGATGAGTTCTTGAAATTTGCATTAATATAATTTAACGATATTTGGCGTATTTTAACGTTCTGTCTTCACCGGGACACTATGGTTGTTACTACATAAAAAATGACAATATTAATATTTTGCTATAGTAATTATAATTATGAATTAAGTTTATTTTGACCGTAGCGTTATGGCTGAAATAACTAGCTACTATGGTTATTTCAATTATGTAATCAAGCATAATCTCCTATAAATTATAGTTACAGATACTATAAAGACACTTTTTCTCCCACATTCTTATTATATTCATTAAGCATTAGATTGAAACATTTTCATACCTCTACTTCTGTGGTCAAATTCCCTGGTACTGCTGTCAAGTCTCTATGCTTACTACAATCGAGTATAATGGTGTTTTGTTCAAAACAACGATAATCGATAAAACTGTACTTGGAAATGTTGCGCATAGAAAGGAAATCATGTTCGGGGTATATAATGCCTCTGGCTATCGGAGGTATAAGGCATTTATTGCTTAGCAGTTCTTCTGACCGTTTTATTTCTTGTTCATTGCAACTGCTGTCATCCTCCTTGGAATTTAATAATGTATGAAGCCTATTTTTTAATGTACTATTATTCATAATAATACACCAATGGGAATACGTCCCATCGAAACTGAAATTTTCTAGATTGCATAATGGTACTATGTCTTCAATAAGTATGGTTTGTATCTTTGTTCTATATATTCTCAATTGAGTTAATGAGTGGGGTAGTTTAAGATTAGTGAAGTTTGACACTTTTGTGAATGACATGTCAATGCTATACACAACTGAATCTGATACATTGACATGTTCCAATGTATTATTAATCAAACTGAGTAGACTTATTTCGGGTAAGCGTTGATCAAATGCTTTGAGTTTGTTTTCTAACAGATATAAGTAATGCAATCTTCCCAAATACTCGAAACTTCCGTCTTCTATCGCAGAGATGTTATTATATCCAAGGTCTATAATATATAAATTAGTGTAACTTTTGAATGACTCTCTCGTTATGTGTTGAATCGAATTGTGGCTTAGATCCAAATACTGCATGAAAAATAAAAGATTGTTTTAGATGCATTAGCAAATAGTACATATGCTAAGACAAGCTTATTGCATGATCATTATTTTGTCTGATGTGAAAACTGCTTGCTTGGAATAAATTATATATTGCAGCAACCCGTTTATTTATGAAAGTGAAATTCGCAGAAAAAAGCCAGCAGAAAATAGGACAACCTGTCATTCATCAGTGGTTCTCAAACAAAAATTGGGAACATTATATTCGATAAAAATAAACATAAAAAAACATAAAAAATTAAGGAAAAAGTAAAGAAACAAACAAATTACGAATAGCAAAATAAAAAAAAAGAAAAACTGCAATCTGCAAATAGAACAATTGTCATTCACGCGTGACGCCTATTTTCTGCTGACCAATAAAATCAAAACCGTGGCAAGGCATACGACGAAACTTTAAAATATATTTCAATATGCTTTGTAATTATCAGAAAAAAAATTTCAGCGTTTGCCTTGCCACAGATTTGATTTTATTAAGCAGCAGAAAATAGGCGTCATGCATACATGTCAATTTTTTTATTTACCGCTTTTTTTGTGAATTTTTACTTTAATGTTCTTAGTTTGCTTGCTTTTTAATATTTTTTTATTACTTAATGATGTTTTTGTGTGTATTAAACATTGAAAGAAAAATACATATATTAAATCATGTTGTTATTTGACACTAGGACTCCCGGCATTTACGACCCCCCTAGTAGTCCCGCATGGTGTCACATTGACACCAAACAATATTTTTAAAATTAATCATGAAATTTTGTCGTTTTTGTATTAAATTATATTAGCAATTATTGTTTTAAGCGAATAAATGATTTTTTTATAAATTTTTGCTAATAATTGTAATTAATTATACATTTATATATTACTGAGCGTAAATCTCGTAAGGACATATCCGCCGGAAGCTCGTCGAGACATGTTGCAACTTGACGCGGTGTATTATACTGTTCGGTTTAAGGAAAATATTAACAGCTTTAATATTCTTTTATTTTAATATAGATTGTTTTTACAATGATAAAATGTAGAAAATCAATCATAAATTAACAAAGAAACGTTCTGTGTTAATTAGACACTTATGGGACTCTCAGGTATAATCAATAATAACTTTTCTACAAAATAATAAAAAAGAGTCGCTTTTCGATGAAAACGTGGAAGCCCATAATTACACTGAGAAAAATAATGTAGTAATCCTGGACTCTATGTGTTCCTGTATAAAATAATATTTGATAATATAACAAGAGGTGCCACAGTTCTGATAATTATTACTTGAAAAAGTGACACCGTTTACCATACTGTCTGGCAATGTTCTTAACATTGGAGCATAGAGTCTCAGAATGCCAGAAAGTATAGTAGCTTTTATTATTTTATTTTTCTCAGTGTAAAAAACCCATAAAATAAAACAAAACTCATAATTAAAAGTCATAAAACGATTTTGAGTTTGAAAGAAAATTGAAAAAATAAAAAGTTTGATACCTCCGAGATGTCAAATTGACTGCCTCGGGAGTTCTAGTGTTAAAAAGTCAGATATATATCGACGGAGAACATGAAGTTCGCATACTATTGCCCCTAATATACTATAAGAATGAGTGAAAAGTACGCGGTAAAGAGTAATCGGGTAACTAGACAGTGTCAGCTAGATGGAGATTTTTGGTCCATCGTTTGAATTGTTTCGGGTTCTGCGCAAAATTATAATACTTCCGGTATGTTGAATGGGTGTTCTGCCACAAAACTGATCTTTCGCTGGAACTATTATACTTTCGCCCGGACCCCAAACAATTTCTCATTTTTTCAAATATGTTAATATGAAATTATAAGCCCATGTTAAATTAATGCTACTTTTCAAACAATTCTACACTTTTTCTCCCGCGTTTTTGTTATATTCTTTATGCTTTGGGTTGAAAAATTGTCATACCCATACGTTTGTGTACAAATTCCCTGGTACTGTAAGCAAATTTAATTCCCTGCACTCAAGATACACTATGTTTAGGTCCATACATTTACGATTCAGCTCTTCGTATCGCATTAGCATGAACAGGTTGAATGCATTCCACAGAGAGGATAAATTTGAAACATCATATTAGAGTTTAACGCGATGTGTTGTTGAATCAAGTAAAATCGAGTTGAATCAACTCGTTTCCTGAGTCAAATACGATCAAGCTAATTTATAATTTGACATAGTTCATTTTATTAATAGAAATAAAATATCTTTTGAGTTTAATTAAATCTATGTATTCTTGGTCAGGAAAAATATTTTATTTAATAATTTTATAAAAAAATCTTTTCATAATCTCGCCTTGGCTAGAAAAGAGAAAACCACTGCGCCAACACGTGAGATACACACCGACTGTCATTTCACTAATTTCAATTATTCAATTTGAATATCGAGTAAATTCAACTATATAAATGTGGGAGATTTAACTCGAATATGGTTGTTTCACGTATGCCTTCCTCAACTCTGCCATCGAGTTGGAAACACTCAACAGTTTTCTTCCAGTGTATTAGCAAAATAGAAGTTATGCCAAATAAAAGTTGAAATTGGCGTGTAATTAACCTAAATCCGGCCTGAATTAATCTAACCTTTTTACTAAAGGTAATAGTAACCTAACTTGTAAGAAATTTTGAAATATAAGCTTTGAATACAAAACAAGTAACTGATTTTGAATGGTTGAGATCGGTATTTTTTCTTCTGGGTACGTTTACATTTTATTGGGCAATCAATGTTTTGGTCCGAATTGAATATTTTGGCCAATATGAATTGGTTGAAGAAATTCTTAATTCATACAACAGTAATTGACAAAGTAATGACACTTACTCATTTTGTAGCTTGTAGAAAGTTAGCCAATTTGGAGAAATATATAGTGGTTCAACTTGTTACAGAGTTATTCTTTTTCAACTAATAATTGTCACCTCTTTCTTTCAAGTCTCAACATAGAATGCTACGTGCGAAGCATTTACTATCTATTGGTCTTATCTATCTAATTAACTCTCAATCTCTATTTTAATATCAGTTAAATACTTTGAAATAGCTTTTTCGATTTGAATGATGACTAAGTGATTAATAATTAATTATTGCAGAAGCAGGGCGTGGGAATTTTTATTATTCTAAATTCATTGTCGATTGTCATTAATGCATTTTTAATGTACTTTTTAAAATTTTATTTACTGATATATAGCTTGCTTTAATATTATTAAAATTATTACTACACAATTTGATGTCACTTCGAGTTTCTTAAATTGAAAAAAAAGTTTTGAGGTGATGGTCAAAGTCTACTATTTTGAATTGAGTGTCTTTTCTAATCAAAATTTAATTAATTTATATTTTATGGCATACGAATCAGAGCGCAATTCACGAGGACACGGGAGTACAATTGGATTCAAAGAAATATATTCACTGATGAAATCACTATTCCTCTCGAATATCCATCGGTGCACTGAAAAAATTTTGGTACGTTAGACGCACCAAGTAATGCATCAGTTATACCAAATGCCGAGACATACGGCTTACTACATTTCGTACGTCTGATGCCCCAAAAAGTAAGCAACAGCCGTACCAATTCAGCGCATGCGTCGCACTAATGCATAGTACAGTCTGCTCCCCGTGTTTTAAGACACCAGTTGTATTATATAGGTTACGGGTTGTCCAAATTTTGGTACAGTAGTTGTACGAAATATGAAAGAAAACAGTCGTCCGTTATTTTAGTACAGCTGCTGCCCCAAAATTGGGATGTCTGTCGTACCATAACCTCAGTATGTCAGACGTACCAAAGGAAACGCATCTAACGCACCAAAATTTTTTCAGTGTGCAAAAATGTTTGCGAATCAAAATGTACCCCCGTTTCTCCAGAATGGCCCTCTCCTCTCTATATCATAAAATATTAAATAATTAAATTTTGATTATAAAAGGCATTAATTCCGTGACAGCAGACCTTAAAGATCACATTAAAAGCTAATAAATTAAATATTTATTATAACACCAACTTATTACTTATTACCTTTTAAGGTAATAAGTAAAATACTTTCGCAGGTTAGCATGTTTGGAGATTATCATGTTTCATGTTTGTCATAGTTTGTGGTTTGCATGCTTGTTTAATTTAACATTACCTGTCCCTATTTACACTTTTATTAAATGGAGCAAGAGAAACAAACTTTCAGAACGGTTCGAATTGACTTTTGGATGGAATTAAACGTATACAATTTTTTACACGTTTTTAAACTAATATAATTATTGTTTAGGTTAAATTTACTTAATTACTTTCATTCATTGTGAAACTTTGTTTTGTGTACTGAAGTATGGGTGAATGATTTTAATTAAATTTTTAAGTTCAATTAATTTATCATTTATATTTTAAATTTTAGCAAAAATAATTAGGTATAATGGATGTTTTGTAGGTGTGTGTGTGTGCGCGCGCGCGTGTGTGTGTGTGTGTTAATTAAATTAAATTTTCTTAGTGAACTTATACAAGTTTTTTATTTTTTGTTTCAGGTTAAATATTTTTCTTTGACACGCTTTAACTAAAGGTATTTATATTTCCTTTTGCAAACATATTTTGTTTTGTCTTTTTTCAAAACCTTCTATATGATTTAGGAGGAAAATGTAAATGCGTCAATTACTATGCAAATTGGATATTTATTTTACAGATACGTAATTAATGAGATTTTTGCAGATATGCAAAAATCTAGCTAGGAATTGTTTAAAATGACTTTGACAACAACTATTGGTTAATTGAAACAAATTATTTGCCTATGGTTTTAGCAAACTATGTTACTTAGTTACTAGTAGTGGATGCTAATTGTGTAAACTTTGAACATTATATTGGCAATTTTTTCTTCAAATTTGTCATTACAATATACATGGAATTGCTTAAATATTTTCTTACTTACTTTTCAATTTACTTGGTCGTAGCTATGGGTGGAAAGTCAGCAGAATGATTCGCAACTTGGATTCTAATTCAGTGCCAACTAACTGTTAATAACGTACTCAAAAAAAAAAGAAAAAAAATTAAAGGATGTAGAAGAAATTAAAAAAAATAATTTATGCTGGCTTAAGATTAGACTAGCATAACACTGGAACGAAAACCATGTGTAATAATCCATGTGAATATTATATAAATTAAAAATTAGGATTGATTTTGCGTGGGGTTGATTTAATTAATTTGAAGTGTAACGCTCAATGTGTTTATTTATCAAAACATCTGTTTATTTTAGCATGTTAACGTGTAAAGTTAGCACAAGTAAGTTATTAACATGACAATTGTTGCTAGGATTAAGGCAATACTTTTCTGAATGGAATCGCTGTTGTTTGAATCGCTGTCGTTTGAATCGCTGTCGTCTGAATCGCTGTCATTTGAATCGCTGTCGTTTGAATCGCTGTCGTTTGAATCGCTGTCACTGGCCTCCGATGATTCAAGGCATTCAGTCCTTAAATTCTGTGCGTTATCTAACATTTTTGCTTCTTCTTCAGTGCACGAGGAGTTGCTCATGCGGTATAGAAAGAGTTTAGGAATCCATTTTTCTAATGCTTTATAGCCACACGCATGGGAAAGCGTCCCGTTGAATACGAAATATTCTAGATTACACAACGGTGCTATGTCTTCAATATATATGGTTTGTGCTTTTGTTTGATACAATTCCAATTGAATTAATGAGCGGGGTAGTTGAAGATTAGTGAAGTTTTCCACTTCTGTGTATGACACTGAAATGCTATACACAACTGAATCTGATATATTAACATATTCCAATGGATTATTATACAAATCAAGAAAATGTATTTCGGGTAAGCTTTGATCAAATTCGTTGAGTTTGTTGTCTGACAGATATAAGTTATTCAATTGTTCCAAATATATGAAGCTTCCTTCTTCTATGACAGTGATCCCATTATTTTTAAGGTTTAAATTTTTCAAATTAGTGTAACCATAGAATGACTTTTTAACTATGATTCCAATCGAATTAAAACTTAGATCCAAATACTGCATGAAAAATAAAAGATTGTTTTAGATGCATTAGCAAATAGTACATATGCTAAGACAAGCTTATTGCATGATCATTACTTTGTCTGATGTGAAAATTGTTTTCTTGGAATAAATTATATAATGCAGCAAACGCATCATTTTAGTGTTGGGAGAACAGTTCATAGCTATTATGTCACTACACTGATAGAAATACATGCATGGCACAAGTATACACACGCTTAAGCTAGGTATAGTATATGCTTAAAAAATCGGCAGGTACACGTATACTCGTGAAAGGTGAACATATGCCTATAAGAAGCATATGAATACTTGAGCAAAACATTGGAATTTACATCATAAATATACAATAAATTTACACTAGATATAATTAAACAGATATTCTTAAACGTAATGCAGGCCGTTTCTATCAGTGTAGGTTGTTTAAAAAGTTAGTAATATTTCCATAGAGAACATGAGATTCACATGACAATATTTTATTATACAGTTAAGAATCTATATGTGTAATGTCATTTGGGACCAGGAATAGTATATCATGCTGCCAGGATCGAAAGAATGTTGCCATTAGTGGTCGCCCAGTTGTCCCTTCTGCGCGTGATCTGCAACAAGTGCAGAAACTATCCCCATTTGCAACCTTATGGAATTTCGAAAAAATATCCGTAGTAAAAATTGAAATTGGGCTGAAGTGTGGCCATGATCAGGGAGCCACATTACCAGATGAGGTACTTATCAGGCATCCACGTTATGCACTTTTCGGTGTGTAACGGTAGGCATTCGTGTGGCTATAACAAGGATATTAAAAGTGGGACCCTTATTGAGACCTAATTATAACCTTATAAGGAAATACTTACAGGAATGAATTTATGGAACCACATTAAATTTTGAGCAGTAAATAATATTACTATATTTTAATCATTGAATTCAACTGGTGATTAAAATAGGATAAAAATGTAAAAAGTCAAGTACGTCTTTCAACTATTTGAATAAGATAATTTTATGTATGTCTAATCAGATATATTAATAAAAATAAACTTTGAAATTAAAATTCTGTTATAAAATCGTACAATGATCATGCATTGTAGTTTTATAATTCGAACCAATGTGAATCGGTATTCCTCAAGTGTTTGGAATAATACGTTATATGGCTGCATTGTGGTTCTCTAATGATGCCCTTAATAGATTTTTAGATTATAGCCATATAAAGATGACCTAAGCTGGACCTGAGTTGGTTCACCACTTACAATAATTTTTTTCCATTTTTAAATGTGGTTTACGAATGGTATACTGATTATG
>JABFPN010005593.1:0-12881 GCA_022817305.1 Leptoteleia sp. ZL-2020
AATGGGGACAAATGACATCTTCTTGTTTTAGTTAATATACAGTTTAAAAAAGGATATAAGAGAAATGAACATTTTTATTATACTGTATCATAGTAACTTGTACAATACTGATAATCTTTTTTAAAATATATTTTAAATAACACAAAAATTGTAATTTGTCCCCATCTTTACATCTAGTATAATAATTTTTATCCCAACTTTTTTCTCAGTGTATAATAACCAGAATTATTTTTATTTAAATGTTAAGTAGAAAATCCATTTACTATTAAACTAATCCGGTTAAAATAAGCGGAAAATTTGTACAGTGTCTGTATTAAATACAATATTGTAAACCTCAATCAAGCTTTCAAATGAGATAAATGCAATAAAGTAATCTAACAATAATGAATCAAAAATGATTAATTAATAGCGGCCAAGCAAAAATATAACATTGATTCCAACATCCCTTAATTAATTTATCAGCCTTTAATTAATACATCATAACAGTTTGGATGAGAAGTGTCATTACGTAGATCCCCTTTAATTCCGTGAATTGCCGTCTCGAGGAATTTCGGAGGCCACAAAAGAAAGAGAGGCGCGCACAGCCGCCGTTTCGAAGGGGGCGCGCGGGGGCGACCGAAATTCGGTAACACAATAGTTCACTTTGCTCGATTGTGCGTGTCTTTTTATTTTGTGTGATTCCTCCGGTTTTTCGTCAGCCCGTTTGTGATTCGCCAACTATTATTTCAGCGTTAGGCAAATACAACACGCTAGTCCACCAGCTTTTTGTTGACGCAGCCTGCAGGAAAATTCAAATTAGGCCGCGCGGCATATTGCGTTGAATTGAGATTAATGTTGCGCGACTAATTATCGATAATTCATCCCCCCCCGTCGTTTTCACCATTCGGACGATTTTCATTTTTTCTTTCTTTCCATACTTATTCCTCCCCTACTCCCCTCCTTTCTCCTTATCTTTGCGTTGATTTTGGGCGCAAACGGTACGACGTTAAGTCGCGGGCCCGAGCGAGCGACGGCGAGCTAGGAAAATCGCGCGGCAAACAAGATCAACAAAATCGTAACCGAATTCGTACTTGTCTCCGGATTTCCGGTGAATCTCGAGCCCGGAACACGCCAACCAGCGAACAGTAAGTCAACAAAAAGCGGAAGCGAGCGCTGCGCCGGCAAGAAATTTCTAATTTGCGGTATAATTAAGGGGGACACGACAAAAAGCTTAGTCCGTATTCTACAAGGGTGACGGTGCTAGGAAATCGCGAATTTCTTCTGTTCAGCGAACCGCATTTCAGTTCGATCTTAGGCAAACTTTGTTTTTATCTTCGTTAAAAATGCTGAATCTCATCGCTGTTGAACTTAACGAGACGATCAGGGACATCGCTCTTTTACCGTTGTAATTTATTTTCCTTTTTTTTTTTTTAGCCTAACACCCTCCCGTTCTAAGTATCCGCGCTTTAACTGACATCTAAATAAAAGAAACATTTTTTTTTTATTTATGAAATGACTGCAAGGTGAAATAATTTTCGGGTTATTTTATTTTTGCAGATTCGTCACAGTAACTGACGAGGAATGGAAGAAGCTGACACAATTTTATACAGTCGATTATGAGATCACTATTAAGAAATATGATGATAATTATATTACAACTCCCGGTAAGTTTCTGTTATTTGTAGAAAACTTATTGATAATTACGTACAATTGTTTTGATTTCACTTATAAAACCAAATCATTTTCATGTCTTATATTTTAAACGTACAGTTATGTGTGATTAATCATAAATCGTACATTTGTTTATAAATGTTACATGACATTTACTAAAATGTTAATACTTGTCAAGTAATAATGATTTTACGTCAGAGCAATTGTAAAGTATAGTAATTTTTGTTGCAACTGTTTTCTGCGTGCAAACTAACAAATATTTAAATTGCAGAATACAGATGACTTACTCAAATCATTAATTTTTTTCCCGAACGAAATAATTCGACACCAAAGGGATATTTAAGAGCAACATATAACGAACCAATGCGCTGTTACGTCGTGCTTTTTACTCGACTTTTTTTCTTTTTTTTTTTCAAGCGGCTTACTAATAACGCTGAAGCTTCTGATTTTAACGCTTCATAAACGTCAGTATCAAATTACTGGAGTATCCAGTCGCTACTTAGTTTGCAGCGTAATTAAAGACATTTCTTTTATTTGCGGACATCATCCGCTGGCATCGATAATTAATTTTCGCCCATTCGGGCATCATTATGTAAATGACCGTTTCGATCCCCTTCTAATCATGACGGAACTTTCCCCTGACAGAAATGCGAATGTGGAATGGAGCCGGGTTCGCCGCTCCCCTGGAAGTGCACGCGCACACACACACTCGCGGCAATCTCAAATATTACACGTGTACCGAAAACAGTGTCCCTCATCGCGCGTCCCTCCCTCTCTTTCGCGCAGTCCCGTCTCCTCTCGGCATCGTAACGAGTAATGCCAAAAGACATTAGCTCCTGATTTACATAAATCCCCGCCGTCGCCGGCTGCTCGGTTGCCCCAAAGTGTCTCATTATAATTAAGAAGTATCTTGAAAATTAACTGACAGAAAAACGCGCCATACCTTCGTCATTGCCGCGAGGGGGAAAGAAGAATATCTTCATGTCGGCGGACGAAAAGGAAGCTAACTGCTTCGCCACTTTTCTCCCTTTCTCTCTCGCTTCATTTTTTTGCCCCATCTCGCTTTAAGACAATGCCTTCATTCATTCGCGGTTGTTGAGGTCGAGCATGTCCAATGATATGGCTTCTTAAATTGTCTGAAAGCAGATTGTATTGTCAGGAAAGGTTCTCCCTCTCCTTGTTTTTTTCTCGTCCTCTTTTCTTCCGTTCCTTTTCTTTTTAAGCAAATAAAACGATCGGCACTAAAAGTTGTCTAGGGACGTTTAACATTCGATGAAGTTACTTTTCAAAGTCGTCAAACTTCGGTAGTTCCAGTCGGTGTATCCTCTTAGGAAATATTTCGACCCATTGCTGTTGCGTTTTTGCAGTTATTTAATTATTTTTTATTTAAACAATTCGTCGTGATTGTTTATGTATTGTAAGATAATTATTATTCTAAGTCAACAAATAGAAATCACAATTTTAAATATTAAGAGGATTCATCTGTTGTGTAGTTTTAATTTTTAAATTCTGATCACGTATATACTTGTATAGATATAATAAAATTTTTGTTGTTGGTGTTTTGCATTTTTTAAGTCATTGAAATAATGAAAAATTTAGTAAATTTGTATTTAATTCTGCATATCTGTGAGGAGGAAATCGTAAAAAAGTCATAATGTGACCTACTAATGAAGTGACCCTTGTGATTTAAAAAAAGGGGAGGAAAAAAATGCTTGCTATTAGTTGGCATCATTACAAAGTCCATGCTGTAATTGGAAACTATATACGTGGCCATAATGTGTATTGCTGCTTTTATTATTTCGTTTTCTTAAGTCATTTACACTCAAGTCTTAAAGGACAATATTATAAACGTTTGATTTTTATTAACTGCTTATTAAGTATATATTATTTTATTCAAATAAACAAATATATATGCACTTATCTTCTTTTTATTAAAATTAATTGCAAAATAGTTAGCCAGTTGAATTATCTAAACTGTCTAAAACAATATACAAATATACTTCAAAGAAAATGCAAGTAAAAACAAGTGGCATTTCCCAATAAACAAATGATAAATGTTTAAAATTGAAAAAAAAAAATAATTTCTACCTTCTAGACTTTGGAAAAATAAAGTGTTTATCAACGTTTGAATCTTACACACGAGAAACGTAACCGCAATGGGAAAGCGAATCGGCAACAAGGATGATTAACAAAAATCATTGGCTTGACATTTTAAACGTTTGCTCATTGATGTCCAAAGGAGAAGACAATTTGTCCCACGTATCTCGGGCAGATTGAGCGGCAAGATGACATTCGATTGGTCGGTTAGCCGAGCGGCGAGCGTCGTTCTTCTCGTTTTCTTGCGCGCATACGAGAAAGAGAGTAAGAAAGGGCCCGGTATATCGTGTACGAACCATCTCTAAACATCCCATTGTCTTGTCCGTCTCTTAGTGCGCGACTTTTTTGCGACATTTGTCAAGGAAACGTTCGACCATCGCGCTACCGGCGACGCAAACCAATTTGAATTGCAAAGGCGTACCCACCTAATCGAATCCCACGTCGCAGTATCTCTCGGCGAACCCTTGCGTCCCACTGTGGCCAGCTACGATGGAGACGTCGCTTAGGGTTAAACAGGCAGATTAAATGCTTTGACTCGTGCCACGCGATATATCGATTCCGATTTGTATTGTGTTATCTTGGCGTCGCGTTACATACTGATATCCTTTCGAGGCGTAATCGTTTTACATGTGACTTCATTTACATCGCAAGAACAATCTGTGCCGATATCGTCGTATTTAACACGATTTCAATTCTAATTTGGAAATTTGCCAAAAAAAAAAGGAAGCTTCTAGAACGGGGAACATTCTTTAACGTTGGACTTTTAATAAACTCCACTTCCGGTTGGAATAAAATATTTTGGAGAAAATAATTCTCACCGTGTGAGTAAACCACTTTTAATGAATTCTAACGATAACTTTTCTGATTTAAACTTAAGAATCCTTTTAATATCATCTCATCTTTGGGATTGCTAATAAAATTTTTAGGATTTCCACAAGGATGATGCCTGGAATTAACAGGTTTGTTTTAAATGTGAATCGAGTTGATCCGCGGCTTGTCCTCGCTCCGATAAATAATTAGCCGTAATTTTTATGCGCCGGGCGATGTTTCTGTGTAAGCACGAAATCGTACGTGATGATCCTGGAGGGAAAATTAGCAGAGGACATAGACGTATAGAGCGGGAGATGTTGGAACCAGAGCAAACAGACAATTTAGCTTATTTTAAGGGCAACGCAGTCTTCCGTCACAGCTACTCGAGGGTATGTGACAAAAAACTGAGGGGGTTGCCTTCGGTGACTGATACGGCACTGACTAACGAGCAGCCGGCATAGTTCGTTCCATTCTTAAAGCTCGGAGGGTGGTCCTCGCTCGTACCAGGACGCGCATTAAGCAATGCTAGTCCGAGCTCTCGTATCAATCACCTACCGACCCAGGGTCGTCACTACCGGCGTTTCAGCGCTCGACACAACCGGAGGTGACGCGATTCAATATCTCTCCTCTCGCTCTTCCTGCGAAACTTTCGTATAAGTACCCGCTTGAAGGAAGATTAATTCTTATCACTTTCCGCACTGACAGTTTAACGGAACTTATTGATTTCCAAGAGAGAACGGCGCGGAAGATGATTTCGTTGTTTTATCAGATACGTTGTAGCTCTTAAAGTTTATGCCAATCGAATTTTCATGTAGTATAATTATGGTGGGTTAGGGTAAATACACTGAAGAAAGTGTTGAAGTGAATTATTAGGAGTAAATGAGTAAAAATTGTGATTACAATAGAGAAAAATTGGTTAGAAAATATTACCGTTTTTAACTTTCTTTCAGGTAAATGTTAATTTTGCAATATTTATTTAAACACTGACACGTATCCAAAACCAAGTCAAAACCTAAATTAATAATTTTCGAGTATCATTTACAATTGACTATAAAAGTCAAAGGAGAATATTCCCCTTTCCTAAGCGGGCAATTAAATTATTCGCGACGGCAGGCCGCGACGTAAATCGCATGATAATTTGGAAGAAACAGTTGTTGGCCGAGATCGGTTGCAATCCACTTGTAATTTGAGACGAGCGTCCATATATCCTGATAATCGTCGTCGAGTTTCAACAGCACTTAGTCAAATGCTGATTGTGCGGTCGTCTTTGCCCGGACAAAGACTTGGCCAAGTGCGAAGTTTAATTTACAGCGTCCAAGTGCCGCGCCCCCCTACCACTTTACCTCGCGGCCAGTGCGCGCACTTGAGTTTAGCGAACTTCAATTTGGTTTAGCGGCGCTCGTAAATATCGTTTAACGCCTCGACCTCGCTTTCTGTCATCCACAAATCACGGGGCTTGCGGCATTATCCATAGGTGTATCGCAAAACATCCTCCCGCCGATGTCTCCGAAATTAATATTCGAACCTCGCTTAGATTTAGGACACAAATTTGCAGATTAGTTTCCGCCGTAGAATGCGGTCGCGGCGTAACAACTCCGCCGGATCGCGGGCCATTGGCCGTTTAGATTTAGTTTCCTGATGGGGGTCGAAATGTGAACGTCGCAAGGGGCGGCGGGGGCGGCGGGGCCGAGCCTGGCGTATTTGTTAGTCCAGCGGCAAGTGTGCTGGACACGTCTTTAATATATGCATCCAACTAATGGACGCGGTCTCTGAATTCAGCTAATGGTGATTTACCGCGATACGTGGTTATCTACTCAGCTAAGGAATTCGAAGATACCCGTTCTTCCGATTCAATTGTTTCTGTTTGGTCGCTACTTACGTTTAATTAGTGGAATATCCGGTGGCGATTTATGAACACGATTTCAATCGTTTGAATCGCCACTTTTTTAACCCCAAAAGAATCAATAATTTCCAACCATATTCTGTTGTAACGAACTGAATTTTTAATTAAGATTGTGTAGCTGATAATCCGAGTAAAATGATAACACGAATGATAAAAAATACTGACACTAATACTAGTTAAATCGTACGTATCATACAATGTAAAATGTTAAATTTTTCTCAACCTATTACATGGAGACAGAACAAATATCAATTTTGAATGAAAAGTCATTATATACATTTTCTTTGTATAAAATTTTAGTAAACTGTTTTCTAATTGGTTTACGAGCAACATTTAATGAATGAAACATAAAACTTGCCACAAATTAGAATTCAGTTTAGAGCACTGGTTTTTTTGGGTGGTACAATATTCCTTTTCCTTGGCGTAGCCAAAATAGGAAATGAATTTGAAAATGGTCGTATAAATATAAAGTGTGTACTTGAAGCGGTTGAAATAATCGTAGCGGAAGGCAGTAAAGTCTATAGGACAATTTCGCAGCAGCAAATTAGCACGTCCTCCCGGCGGCTCTCGAGCCGCTGTTACTGCCGGGCCTCTTATCCTGCGGAGATCCCCACTCGCTCGTGAACGCAACGGGGGGTGGTTTTCCTCCAGGATTAAATGGAGCGCCTAGATGACCGATGCTCGCCCGCTTCACGGGCAATGGGGAATGACGTCGGGACGAGAGAATCGGACGCGGAAAACAAGATAAAACAAGGATAAAGCTTGCTTAGTAGAATCCCGCTTACGGCGTTAGTTGGGGTTCCAAAAGAGCTTTGGACAGCTACGAAAATGTCTAATCATCGAATCGTTTCGCTCGACTTACTCGAGTTAACGTTTCGCTTTTCGTCTCGTCTTACTTTGCCAAACCGTACAATTTTTTATATCCGCTACCGACGAGCGGAATTTGTCTTTATTTTTGGAACATAAGCAAACACGATTAACGTCATCGTACTTAGCGATTTAACGTATATTTAGACGCCAGTAAGAGGATTAAGTTTTGACTTTGTTGTGGCGTTTCGCTCCAAGACGTTCGTTAGCGAAATCATTATCTTCGTCGTCAAAAGCGCCGCAATCGCGCACTGATCGTCTTATAAAAATGCAACATCCTCCGCCTCTCGTCTTTTTTTTTCCCCCTCAATAATATGCAGTTTATGCGACGCAGGAAAATTGTTTTGCGCGATGTAACGAGGGAAATCACCTTTAAGATCGTCACCTTTAAGTTAGTATTTACAAATTTAGTATCTTAATTAGCAAGGCGTATAGTTTTATATTAACTTAGGGATACGTCTGAGAAGTGAAAATCAATACAGTAAAAAATGACAATTAGTAGAGCAATTTTTAGTATGTTTGAATTAAAAGCAACTGTACAGTATACGTCTATTTTACTACCATCCTAACAAATTAGCTCTTAAACTAATATCTTAAATTAGTCCCCCCAAAAAAACTTAAATAAATATTTCTTAATATATTAAAACTCGCCTTACCCGAGTGAAATGACGCGATTTCACATTATGGTTTTAAGGCTCAAAATCATAACGCTGGCCGACGAGTTTTTATAATCGTTGGTCCCGTAACCTTTCACCTCCTCGTAATCGAAAGTAGTCAGTTTGAACGATTAATAACGGAGGGTGCTTTACACCCTATCAAGGACGCAACGCGCATCAAATGTTTGGAGACACTGTTCCGAGTACGACTGACCATGACGAGATCATTTTTTGCTTTGACACAAACTCCGTCCGTCTCTCTCTCTCTCTCCCGCTCCCGCTCCCCATTCCCCGTCATCTATTATTGCTTCTTATTCCGCCTTGTTTTTTTTCTTTTTTTTTCAGGAATCCATTCTTCTCCTACCGCGCTCGTCTCACGATTCCGCTCGTCCTCTTCTTTTTCCTCTTCCACGCAAAACTAATTCTCCGGGAGCACATTTCGAGTCACTCTTGATGCGGCTGTCGTGCCGTCTCTCCTTTTGATTTATCGCCCTTAATTAGGTCTAGGATTCTATGAAAATTGCTAATGGTCCGCCGGCAGAGTTGTCTCGTTAATTCGACCGCTCAGGTGGCCGCAAGAAATACTGTTACATATTCGGCTTATCGGCCGTAATTGATAGGCATCGTTACGTCATCGGTAATTAGTCAAACGGCACACTTCGGTCGAGACAAACGAGCGGTGTAACGAACCGCGAGTTGCGCGAAATTGTCCTCGCGGTGTCACGAATAACGCGGGGGGGAGTTTATTGGCGAATGATACACAATAGGGCGTCAAAGTGCGTCTGAGTGTATTTCCCTAAAGTGCCATCCAAGGGCAGTCAAACCATAAAGTGATGCTGCTCTTTTGGCCGGGAAAACTTTGCCATCGCGGAACGCAAACTTTGTCCCAACTGAGGGTTACGTCGTGCTCGATGCCCTATGTCTTGTTTGATCTTTTAGTATTGTTTCGATTATACTTGTACATCTTCAAGGAGATGTGTCTCAGTGTTATGTTTAATTGTTCTTAGAAGTAATACATGTAATCATTAGTTTGTTTTATAAACTCTTAAAAATGGTTATTTCACTTTAATTAATATCCTTTTAATATTTGTCATTAAAAAGGAAAATATATTTTAAATGAATCTTCTTATATATATATTGTCATTCCAGTTACAGTAAAATAAAGTAAGGTTTCTAAAATTTTACGACGTCTATGATTGCTCTTCATCACGTTAGCAACTTTCTTATCACAGATTACAATTTGTCTTTCATTAATTAATAATATAAATAACTTTTAATAATTTAAACGATAAAATCCAGCTTGATCATTTGTCTTAAATATTTAATTTGAAGATTAGTGAATGTAACATTTGTTATATCAACACCCTGTACTACTATTTTAGCAATATATTTTTGTTGCGTGCACTTTCTGAAATCCAACGCCTGATCTCAAATACCCCCAATGGAAAATTCACCCAAGCAAATATCATTCGTACGCAATTTTCCTCGGCCAATTCTTTTGTCAACGCATTAATTCCTTAAATAATTCTATCAGCCGTTCGAGATCTAAATTAACGTGCATATACGTCTCATTAAGTTGGATTCGGAGCGTTTAGCGCTCGGCGACCTCAGAACGGACAAGATTATCGAGTAGTCCTATCGAGATTCTATCGCATAACCGTGGGTAATTAGTAGTCGCAGGGGTGGACATTCGAATCCATTCAGGGTCATAGCCTGAGATTTAGTCACCCCGTTGTAGCTCTCGAAACCCTTGGAAAACTGTCTGAACATGACGTAACACTCCTGAAAGCCCATACGAACGCCCGAGCGAAGTAGTTTTTGCGCTGTCCAGCCAGCAACAATGGCCGCTTCTTGCTCGAATTCGCCCCGCGCTCGCCGTATATTATTAATTACTGTATTAATCAACGACCAACTCGGGCCATCTATTATGCATGGATAAGGGCGACTTTCTAACTGGATTCTCGGAAAGCGTGACTTTGACGAGGCATTCTTGGTAATGCCTCAAGAACATAATGGACGATTGCCGTATAAAATTCAAGATTGAATGTTTTAATTACTCCCCCCTTTTTTATATATATATATATATAATTAATCGCTTGTTTTATTTATGTTTCAGAAATTTGTTGCGCGTGTATTAGCAAAAAGATGGAGCAAGAAAAGTTGGAGAGCTTAAAGTACGAGCGAGCATCTATATACATTCGGTGTTTAGAAGACAGCGAAGACAAGTCGGAAAACGACGAGGTGAAAACTTTTATTCATCCTTTAATTTTCATTTCTCCTTCAATTTCTTTTTATGTTAATTTTTTTTATGCGGATGAAAAGAATGTCATGATTATAGATGTGACGTTGGTACGCTGAGAAAAAAGAAAAAATATTTAAAATATTTTATATTAAATTAAGGGTTGTTTTGGAAAAGTGAAAAATATTAGAAATAGTAGAAAGGATAATAGTGAGAGTATTTTTAGCCTTTTTGAATTCAATTACGACGTTAAATAGTTCACGATTAATAAAATTGTTATTCATATCTGTTTATAGAAGAAGTTGAAAACCAATTCCGCCAGGCCGTCCCGATCGAGGAGAAAAGTTAAGGATTGCCACGAACTGAAGGTGTCTTCGTCTATGACTTTGAAGGAAGTGAAGGTCCTGGTAGGTACCCAGCAATAACGAAAAAAAGACATTCCACAGTTTCTCTCGTTTCTAATTGTTACTTATAAAATCAATAACTTTGCACCGTTTTACTCGGCAATTTGTGACTCTTTTTTTCTCTCTCCTCCCATCAGCCCCCCGCTCGTCCGTAATTACGCGAAATAAAATCACGAAAAGCCGAACAACGAGGAAAACGGGGCAATAAACGTTCGTATCAGCTAAATATTGTTCGCGGCTATTTCTTTTATATTGTAATTCAGGATAATCGAAGGCGAGGCGTAAAAGACGCAATTTGCGTCGTTATTAAAACTTTCGCGTCAATTATAGCGTCGGTTTAGCAGCAAATGAAAAGCGCGCTCGCGCGCGCATCACAAGAATGGAGAATCCGCCACCCCCTCCCGCCCCTTAAAAATGTACCGCCGCACGAAAGTAGTAAAGCGTAGTTATGGCTGGTTAGCATATGCAGGCTCGGGGAGTGTGCTTAAACTATTAAGCGTATTTATATTGCGAGGCCGGGACCATCTCACGGGGCCACTGGCAAAAACTCGAAAGAGCATAAACCTCGCGCTAATAACAGGTCTCCATTCCACTTCACTTCGCTTCACGTTGCACTCAGCCTCCATTCGATTCTCTCCCTCTCGTTCTAACGCCGACAAAAAAGTCCTTGTAAAAATTACTATATTTTATAAGAACCCGAAGGACGACGCGCAAGCAAGACTTTTAGTTTCCTCGCGTTTGTTTGGTTTTATCACTCTTGATATCTTTCTTATAATTCCCTTAATTCCGAATTAATGTTCAAATTATGCGCCGCTTTTTGTCGGCGTCACTCTTAAAAGTGCACCGTTGATGTTTATTCGGTTCGCATTCAGGTTGTTGCGATGCCACGACAAAGAATGGAAAGTATTGGTAATATGTAAAGAAATGGCGTTGAATTGAGTATTGTTATTAAGGCTAGTAAAGAAGTTAAATTCACCTTTTCTGCGTTGGAAATTGCACTGCTCGCCTCGTTAGTAATTGTATCAAATTATTTTCAAATTCTTTTATTGCAAGAAAAGTGGTCTACTAAAATTAGACTTTTTGTATGAAAATTTACTATCTTTCTGTTACGGTCGAGTAAAATCTTTCCAAAATTTTACACGTTTACAATTGTTAAATTAAATTTTCCAGAAAATAATTATTTCCTGAGAGATCCTGAGAGAGAGAGGAGAGAAAAAAAGAATTTTTGCCCTTGTAAATCATTGCTAAATCTACAATCCAAGATACAAACTTTAGTAATAACTCAAAACTGTTTATATAAACATACTCTGCTGAAATCTATTAAGTCGAGTCATATTTTGACAATTAATCTTCAAATTACACCGAATTACGTTTATTTACGTTACTTTTAACCAATCGTCGTAATTGAATATCAAGTATTCGGATATCGTAAGTCGCTCGTTGAACCCAATACACAACAGGTGACTCTAATTAATCACGTCGTATGGCAGCGAAAAAGGAAGAAAATAATAACAAAAAAAAGAAAAGAAAAAAAAAAGATGCGGCGAGAGTAAATTTTTACAACTTTTTCAGCGTACTCGCGTCTCCGCCTCTTTTCTCGTCTCATCGTCGGAACATTTTTGTTGCCGCGTTCCTCGTTGCTTTTTAATATCCGCTCTCGCTCATCAATGAGTAGTCGCTCTCCTGGCGCTCTCCCTCCCTCCTCGCCACCTTGCCTCCCTTCGCGGCTCGAGTTTTTCCATCGGTTATTGCCTTTTTCCTTGTCTTATCCTTCGCCACTTCACTCTCGGTTTCTCCCGGCGAGAGAAAAGACAAAGAGCGTCGAATCCGAGCAACGGCTTAATTTGCTCTCGGGCCTGATAAAAACGGCTTGCAATGTACGGATATTTAAGAATATCTGTTTAAACATATCTAGCACAGATATAGCGTATGTTTATGATAGAACTACAAATACTATGTTCAAGTATTCATATGCTTCTCACGTATTGAGAAAAAAGTGATATAGTTAATTTCCATTACAGCTAGAATTCTGGTTGATTTAACCATACTTTATGGTTACTGGAATTAACATTTTTAGTATCCACGAAAATTAACTATATAATTAATAATCCTATATATTTTTCTGAGTGCACACGGGAAAAAATAACGGCATAGGAATAACATTGCTAGACAATGTTGGCCATACGCTGTTGATCCTACATGGTGAACTAGTAACAATTATGCTGTGAATAGAGTGAACCGTGCTCTGTCGGTAA